>VXAC01008235.1:649454-680069 GCA_013399225.1 Rhipidura dahli | reverse complement strand
AAAAAAAAACAAAAACACAAGCACTTTTTTTTAAGGTTTTACAGACCTGAAGCCAAAGGGCAGGTGCTCAGACAGCTCTGCTGACAGGAGCTGATGCCAGGGGCAGGCAGCAGCCAGACCATCTTTCACAGCCCCAGTGGGAGCCCTGGGCACAGGGCTGCAGCTCCCTGGGCTTCCCCTGTGAGAACACTGCCAAACTGGAGCGAGGGGTGTCCTGCCACCAAGGCCAGCACTGCTTGCATTTCTCCCTTCTTTTGGCCCAGGGAGGAATGGATTCTGTGAGCACTGTGCAGGGGCAGCAGCAGCTCAGGCACAATCAGCAGCCCGCACTGCCCCATTCCCTGTGAGAGGATAAAGGCAGCTGGGAGAGAGGAGCAATTCTCCTTGTGGAGCCTCGTGGCTGCCTCTGTGTCCGCAGCTCACCCATTCTTGCCTTTCACAGGTTTCCAGTTGTTCAACGTTGGCCTCATTTCCAGTGAAGTCATAGAAGTCACTGGTGACAGAGCCCAGCAAACAAGGAGAAAAGTCATCTATTACACTTGAAGATACTTATTTAAAAGACTTTTGTATTTGGCAAAGTGTATTTTGCTAATGTAGACATGATTTTTTTCATTTTAAGTTCAGATATTAAATTGAAGGAATCTGGGTATACCAGCTTTCAGCTATAAAACCCCTGGGAACTAAGGGAAAAGCTGCCTTATCTAGCCTCCCCTGTATTGTTCTGGGTGTAATTGCATTCCTAGGGGATGGCTGACTGCCTGACATGGGGCATTAGCAGAGCTGGGTTGTTATCCAGAGCACTTCATGAAGCTGGGGGAATGCTTCTGATCCTTGGCAAGTCAAGTCTGGTGCCCTGAGGAAAGGGCTGGTGAGAAGAATGCTGTGCTCCCTGTCACAAGGTGCCACATGACAAGGGGCAGGGTGGAAGGAGTGGTGCTCAGTCGAGTGCTTTTGCCTAAGGAGAGACTGCAGTTGTTGCTTTTTTTTCCCCTCTTTTCCTCCAGGAAATTCACTCCAGATCTGCTGTGGCAGGCAAACCAGGAGCAGAGGCTCTCATGTGGCTGCAGCTGCAATGAATGGCTGCCAGTGTTCCTCCCATGTTCTCCTGAGCTTTGGTGCCCTCTGAGGGGGGAGGATGCTGCAGGGACACTGCAGCCAGCACAGCTGGTTCCTCACACTGCACAAAACCAACCCCACTGCATTGTTTTAAACCCATGTCTTTAACAAGTGCCTTTTTCAATAAGCACAGTGACACCCAGGGTGTGTTTGGTTGTAACCATTTTCAAGACTTTCCAGGAGGCTCACAGATGCACAAGTGAGTGGGTATCTCTGTGGGGCCAGCTGGAGGGCAGGGATCCAAGGCCTCCTTTTACCCTCTAAGTGCCTCTCAGATATGGAAAAGTTGGTGAGAAACTGGGATAGGAAAAGGCTTTATCAACAAATCTTGTCTTTATTAACAGACTTTTTGTTCTCCCTCTCTGCAGAGAGTGGAACACATCTCAACCCCTCACAACTCTTCTCCACCCCTTTAGACCCAATTTCCTATCCACAGAAGTGAGGGCAGAGGCTGCCTGAATCTCATCCCAATGTGATACCAGGGCACAAAGAGACCCACGGTGCCCTCGGTGCTGCCACGAGCCACAGGACAGGCCTTGCCAGCCCTCTCAGCTCCAGACACCGCCTTTGCAAGGACACAAATGCCCCCTATGGAGAAGCCAGAAAGCTTCAAAAGCTTCTTGCTGCCCCAAAATGTGAGGAAATGCAACAACCAAGAGATGCAGGAGCAGCAGAAAGTCTTCCAATGACTTTCATCACTGAATGGTTTCCCTATAGCTGCATGTTCAAATTTTCTCAGCCTTTTGAAAACTTTACCTACAAAGCCCCGTGTGACTTTAGTGCCCTGAATGATTAAGGGGTTGCTTAGAAAGGTGCAGTGAGAGAACAAACTTTCCATACAGCTCACAGCATATCCTGGGGACTGTTAACCAGGAAAACAGATTCATGCCTGCATCCCCAAACTTGACTGTGCTCCCTCCTTTTCTTTCAGTAAGATTGCATCTTCTTCAGCTGCCAGCTTCAATGTCCACACATGTGCATGTCTGCTCCTTAAAGAATTAATGACCCAGACATCACCTGACCTGTCTTACATTAACTACCATGTGGTTTAGTGATCTTCCTCTGGGATTACTGTAAGCTTGAGATTCCATAAAAATTTAAAAAATCTTTGGAGGAGATCAAATAACTTTTCATCATGGATACACCAACACTGAAGTCTAAGTCAAGTATGGTTATCCAGGGGATGGGGGGGATCACATTTAACATTTCACTTTCTAGCTCCATGTATTTGGTCTACCAGAAGAGGGGCTAAATGAGAGACGTAGTTAGGATTTTGTTATTCAGACATATGGTGCACCTCATAAATGCAGAGCTGTGGTATGCAAGAAATCTGCCTACTCACGTTGTTAATTGTTTTATTAGTGCTCATATTTCAGCTTTGCAATTAGCCTGAACATCTGGCCAAATAAAATAGTAATTAAATGCATGAGGCTGGCAGGTCAAATACAGTTCCATATGTCCTCTTCCACCAACAGAAAACAACCAGGGGTGTTTAAGAAAGTATTACAGGATATGAGAGGGCACTTTCCCCAGAAGTTTCCATTTTATCTTTGAGTGCCTAAAAATAATTTTTGGTGAATACAGAGAGCACTTACTGTGTGTGTTTGGATTTGATAAGCTGGCTTGGAGGCCAGGAAAGTGTTTAATAGAGGCAATACTGCCCTGTATGTACAGATATCCTCTTTATGTGATTCCACTACACTAACTATATTTCAGTGCATTGGTTCAATTTTTTATTTTAATTTACATTTTTTCCCTTTGATAAATTCAGGAAGGCTTTGTTGTGCTCTAATACATCCAAAATACAAGAAGCTATGCTTGACAACTACATTACTCTAGAAACAACACTACATATGTTTTATTAGACAGGATCTGATCCAGTTTCATTTCTGTTTACTTCTCCTCTGAGTCACACCTTGCTGTTCCAGAGAAGCAGCTGCTCTCCTGCTCAAGAGGGAAGAGCTGTGTGAGTGTGGAAGTGAGTCCCTCCTGCAGACAGTGTAAGATGGAGCCCACAGACTCTAACTGCACCTATGCACTTCAGCACTGACAGGAGCTCTCCCTTGTTGAATCGAGCCTTGTTAGAAACACATCTTAGAAAACAAATATGCAGGACAGAGACAAGCACTTCCCACATTCACCAGGGCCCTCATGACAATTAAGAAGACACATCCTCCCCAGAATGAAAGCAAGGATGTTTTTCTGAGTGCTGAGAAGCACGGGGGTCTCCCAGCAGTGGGTGGCACACTTAAGAAGGCAGTGGTCAGGTTGGTGTCACAGCTCTGCTGCCCAGGATGTGGTGGCTGTAGTTTGCCCTTGCTGACCCTTGGAAGACACCATTTCCCTCGAGATGAAGCCAGCTGGATGGCCTGTGGCTGCCTCCTCAGGTGCACACAGCAAGCACAGCGAGGGGGACAGTCAGGAGAGGGACCTCTAATGCACAGTCCTGGTGGGAAGGGAGGGGCATCTGCTGCAAGCCTTGAAGAAGGCAATGCTTTGCCTGATTTGTTGAATAGTGAGGCAAGAGCCAGGTTTGTGTAAGGTGAGATCAAATCTGGTCATGGTTACACATGAGTAGAATCAATTATCATCCAATTTTAAGCTGTGAAGGAATGCCTCCAATACATCCACTGGAGGCTGGGAACAGCAGGAAAGGAAACTCTCCTCACACGTACTTCTTTTGTAAGTCAAAAACCACTGTCAGTTTGCTCTGCAATGCTTCATATCAATTTCTAGATGCATCAAAATTAGGTTAGTTTTCTTTCTTAAGGCTCTCAGATGAGTTCTAATTTTAAATGATGGCATCCCACCAGATTACTAAAACACAGACACCATACCCACCCCAACAATAACCTTGAAAGAACAAGAAAAGGAGAGGAGCAAAGCCTGGCCTTTGCAGAAGGCTATCCCAGAATGGGAGTGCTCCAGTGCCAGCAGCCCCCTGGCACTGCTTAGGGGCTGCCCACAGCTTTGGGGAGCAGGACTGGGCCACCCCATCTGTCCGTGTCCCACACACCTGCCCTGGAGCAGGGAAGGGAGGCAGGGATCAGTCATTCCATCATCTCACAAGGTCTCTTGCTACAGCCTGTCACCCCCCAAGTGCTTCTGTGCCACATCATTATTCCTGTGAAGGCAGAGACTGTTTATTTTGGTTTAAGGTTTTGCAGCTGGGCCCACACCACAGCATCTGAAAAGGTTCACTAACAATTCCACCTCCACCTTTTTCCTACTCTTTTGACCCCAGTTGTGATGACTATCACACTGAAAAATGGTCTCTGTTTCAAAAGGCTCAGTATAATCTGCACGTAAGTCCGTGTGCTGTCTCTTCATACTTTGGAAGGTGACAAATGACTGTGATGAAAAGAAAGGGTCTGGTGATCTGCCAGCAGTTCTGACACCAAGAGCAGCAATGAAAAGCCATAAAGCCACAAAGGTTTCCACAGGGCACAGTGTAAAAGACTTGCTACAAACCAACCACAGCTCTGTAATGATCTTCCTAAATAGTTGTCCAATCATTGTTTAACACTTTTGTATCAAGCAATTAGCTCGAGGAGCCAATTTATGTAAATTAACCAATCAGTGTTTTCCAGTATTGTTTCTGCTGATGCTGAATGTCTAACTATCCCAGGACTTCCCTGAATAACCCAGGAACTCAAGCTTCATGTTATTGCTGAATTAACCTTTCAGCTGTCTTCATTATTATTGTTATTATTCTCATTATTATTATTATTATGTTATTATTAAAATAATAAAATTTATCTTATCTATTTAAACAATAATATAATAATAATGATATGTAATAAATTTTTTAAAATTAATTTTTATTACGATATTGAAACTGAACTGTGTTGGAAAAGAAAGGTAGGAACAGCCAAGGAAGTTCAGCCAAAGTGAATTTGAGCAGGATTTAAAGCCCAGCCCTGGTCACATGCTGAAGAAGGGAGGGTGATTACTTGGGCTCAAGGGGTTTCCACCATGCCATCGGTCAAACTGTGCTCTAAACAGCTTCCAGTACAAGCAGACAAATCATATCACTTCTATTTCTGATATGAAGTCAAAAGCTTAGGGTAGACATGATCATCATTTTTTCTAAACTTTCAACCAATCTGGGGAATTGTTTGGATATAGGTACCTAGGGCACTTCACAAAAAGAGGGGTGTATCTGAGAAGGAAAATGGATTTAATATCTCTTCATTCAGCACATGAAGGCATAGAATAGAGTACTCCTCCAAGAGTGGATTATTGATTCTACTTGTTCTGTTTTATGATGAGCACTCAGAGCATGGAAATGTTTTATGCAAATGTTATCTCCTAATGCACCTGCCCCAGCAGTCACAGTCCTGTTAGGGAAGTACATATAAGGGTCAAACTGAATCCATACTAAAAAAAATAGTTTGAAGGTTTATTTTTTCTTGAACCTGGCGTGAACTGGAATCATTGTTCTGAAGTGTTTGTGGAGCCTGTGCTGGGCTCATTTTTTTTTTTTAATAAAGCCTTTCAGCTCCCTAAATAAAACCACACCAAAATTCACATAAACAAGCTAAAAGAAGACTATGTCAGTGAAAGTCTACACAAACAGGAAATAGTTGTGCTAAAGTCAGGGTTTGCTGTCACTCATGCTTTACCAGACTGTCAAGGCTGGAAATGGTGCCTCAGAAATCCTAGAGCTGTAATTCTGGGTGAGGAATTTTATGCTGAGCAAGATAAGCAAGGCAACACATTTAAAAACCCAACATATTAATAGTCCATTTATTTAAACAAAAGACTCTTCTACCATAAGGAGGTTACAAGAGAGATTAAAACAAAATGAATGAAAATTAATCATAAGTAAGAAATATCTTTGCAGAGATATAGTCTTGCTGAAAAAGGTTCAAGCCTTTACACCTGTTCACGTGTCTCCTAGAAGGCAAATGAAGACATAAACTGTATCTCTGTCTCACACACTCTCACACAGTCTCACAAGTTACAGGAAATAACACCAAGCCATTGAGCACAAACCTTATTCCAGAGTACACAGTGATTCACACATTGACGTGGCTTTGTGAGTACTGACAATGTGAAAAGTAAAATCTGGGAGGAGTTAGATCCAGCTCTGCACATGAAAACTACCAGCCCTGGTAGATGGGAGAGCTTCTGGTTAATCTCTCGTCACTGCTGGTGTTAGCTTCAGACAACATGCTGATGGCCTCGTCGGTCTGCTGGCTGTCAGTCGTCAAGATCTTCTTGGAATCATGGATGTTGCTTTGGTAGTTCACTGGGGAGGGATAGGCATTTTCCCCTGCAGTTGATGAGGACATTGATTCCCAGGGTATTTCTCTTTTTCGCCATTTCAGGTCCACTCTCCATCCTGTCCAGCCATAGAAAGCTAATGTGAAGAGAAAGCCCTGCATGGGATTAAGAACCCCCTAGGAAAGAGAAATGCAACAGGAGTTACACCAGCAAGGAAGGCCTCATTCTCAACTCCAGCAAAATGCTTTGCATGTTTTAAAAACTTCCCTTTCACTGAATGATGGCTGGCTTTAAAATATGCTGTTTGTATGCAAGTACAAAATGCATGTTGTAGCCATCACAGACACAAATAAATAAGAGAAAAATACCATGACCTGTTTTCCAAAATGCTGAGGCCATAACAGTAAGCAGTAAGCACCAAATGATTTTCTAGCATGAAGTTCAGCCAGTCAACCCCTTGGTGTGTTTTTAACTTTCCCCACAAGCTCTAGACTCTTTTATTCACAAAAGCACACCTATTTTTCATTACAAGCCAAGTAAAATATATGAGAGGAGACACTAGCATAGACAGTCAAGCTTTTAAAAATAGCAGGAATTGATCTGTCTGGAATTGCTTGAGATTTTTACACCAGTGAAAATGTCTATCAAAGTGGGATGGAAAAATGGGAAGAGGCACTGAAAAAGAAAATCCCAAGTGATCGCCAAAAAATTTGTCTCTGTTCCCAGCACCATGAGATCCTTAACAAATTAATGGCTGTAGCTTCTTCCATTTTTCTCATAGGAAAAGAACAAAATTATTTTTACAAACAATTTAAAACTTAGGTCAGTCCCCAGACTTGACCTCTTGCTCTCCAGGTGAGGAAGAGCAAGGTCCCTGTCACATGAATGTGTTCACTCCTTGTCAGAGAAGGAGGTGGTATCACATCCGTGGCTTTGCTTCATCTTTCAATACCAAACTGCTCAAATGCTTAATTACAAAAAGCATGCTCAGACCTTACACCTATTTAACAACTCCAGAATAAATTCTCTTGGAAAATGAACCTGCACTGTCAGCTCTGAAAAATCCCTTGTCAAATATTCTAATAGGAATATTCACCCATTTGTTCCCAAATAATGATCCAAATGTCATGACATAAGATGCAATAATTCTTTATAATAAAAAAAAACCCACCCTAGTTGCAAACAGAGAATTTCCATGAAATGCTCATTTAATTGGGAAAACTTCAGGAACTGTGAGCTAAAACTTTGCAGCTTTCATTATGGCAGAGTTTAGCAAGGTTAGGCTAGAAATCACTGTAGTTACTTGTTCTGGATCTTAAAATGAGTAGTGATCTCTCACAGAGAGAATTCATACTCCAGTAAATGGGGGGAAAAGATGGCCTCTAGGACATTTTTGGCAAAGTTTACATGTGAAAAGCACTCCCATTGACTGCTCATTGATTTCTCTTACTTTCTGATTTTCTTCCTTGATTTATAGAGTGTTTAAATCCCTCAAAATTACAAACTACACACTGTCCTGGTGCTGTTCCACCAGTCTGACAACAATGATTTCTGAGACTAAGCAATGTCACAGCTGACCCACCATTATAATCCAGGTGATCAGTGCAGCACTTCTGAGGTTTTTCAGGGGCATTTCATTGATATCTGGCTGCATTTCGAGATAGAACAAAAGGGTCTCATTGATGATATTGGATGACCAGCTACAGGAAGAGCAAAGAAGAAAAGGACAGTTACATATGTATGTGCATGTAAAATAGGCTTTACCTTGAAATGATAGAAATTAAAACCATTGTAAGGACAGTAAGGTTTTTTTAATCATAGAATCATTAATATTAGAGAAAACCTCTAAGATGATCAAGCCCAACATGGTTGGATTTCTTGTTAAATCTCAATCTGAAGGGACCAGTAGGTCTCTGAGATGATGATCAAGAACCAGACACTTACCTACTCGCCCAGGCCTAGACAATATAAGTCAATATTTAAAAAAAAAAGAAAAAAAATCTGAAAATTTTAATTTGCTGCAGAACAGTAAATTTCAGAATAAAACCAAGATGAGAAGGAAGTGTGATCTATAATGGGGACATCATGCATGTTGACTTTTTTCGCTCGTGCCTTAGAAGAGTTGTGCTCACAGACAAGGAACCCAAATACATGCACTTGTTGTACAAGGCTACAGGATTTCCAGCTGGAGTTAAAATGTCAGGGTTAGATTAAAGACTTCCAAAATGTCTATTAGAAATAAACACTACAAAGCAACAGGAAAGTTGAATTTTAAATCCTTGAAAATGCTAACAACTATTTTGAATAAAGGTAGTATCTGTTTCCAAGTAAGGATGAGCATAATCAAGCCTCATTCAGCAAAAGAAATTATGTTCTACACTAAATAGAGGTTATAGCAAATGGCTGCAAGTTCCTATGGCATCTAAACAGAGAGACAAGCATTTCTTTACAGTTGTACTGCAGATTCAGAAAGTAAACCATCAGCATCCATGTCATACTCTCTAAGAGGTTTTATGTATGCCCTTTGCACAATTATATCTTTATCCCAATGTAAAACCTCCTGCTGTCTCCTTCCAAATCTGTAGGCATCTCTTCTATCCTGTGTTGACCCAAACTGCTGTCTTTGACTAAAGCATTCCATATTTGACTTCTGGGATGGAAGGGAATCTTCCCTATGCTTCTGAGATGAGACTGCCTCAGTCTTTCCCTCCAGTAACCTTTGAGAAAGTTTTTACATTCCAAAGCTTATGTTTTATTAGAGCAAAATCCTAAACCAGAGCTGTGCTTTTATTTTTTATTAGGAAAGCCCAGAACAAGACAGAATGGAAATAAACAAATGTCCCCCCAATGTCCATGGGAAATTGGCCTTTCCTTTCATGCTTGTTCCCAGATAATCAAGCTGGCCACCATTCCTTAGGTTGCAACACATTTCTGTGCTGCCTCTGGGCTCTTTCTTTCCACAGCCCTGGGAGCTTGGCTGCATCCCTGCTCCTTATTATTTCAGCAGTTTCCAGGAAGCCATGCTGCAGGATTCTTCACTGCTGTCCCTCACTCTCTTCTCTGCTGGCTACCCCACCCTTCACATTGGAAACTTCATTTCCAAGCCAAGAGGACTGTTATTCCCCCAAAAAAGATAATCATTTCCTTTCAGAGCACTCCAGTAGACAGCAGCCAAGAGAAGATAAAACAGGCAGCCATTCTCCCTGCTCAGCCTTTTAAAGCAATGGGACATGCATTAATACACCTGTGTATAAAAAAATTAAGTAGATGTAGAGACTGCTAAGTTTGGCACACTCATTTCACTGCTCCAGGACCATTTCTTGTTGTCCCATTCCTCCCTACTACTTTTCTGTCCTATGCCATAGTACTGTTTTCATGGAGGAAGATAGCATCTTAAAAAAAGAAATTAAATAATCAAAAATTTCACACACAATCAGATGGAGCTTTCTTTTCTGGCATTTCCTTTATTTCCAGTCAATATCCTTTTTTTTTCAGACACTTGAGATCTGCAGAGCACAGAGGTGGCTGCACTGTATGATCATAGTCAGACCCATGAAGCCAGACTTAGAAGCATATTTATTGTAGGTTTTCAGTGATGTGTTTGGTGACAAGAGGCTCTGAGAAATGCTGATTACAGAAAGCCATCTATCAGCCCATGGAGCTGGGAGCCTGCTATACCAGGCAGCTTCAGTCTATGCACAATCTATTGGGATTTTTTTGCTATTGTTTCTTGTTGGTTTTGCTTTTCTGTTGGTTAAACATTTAATCATTTCCTCACAGCCTTGTGATGTTACAGGAGTGATTCAGCTCCTTTGTGAACTAGTTCAGAACTGCTTCTTCCTTAGATACCTTCCCTTCCAAGCATAAAGAAAAACAAGTGAAGCAACCCATCAGTCTTTACTCTGAGAGTCCCTGACTCTCTCCCTCTGGGAAAAAGGCAGTTTAAAACAAAATAATGCACCTCTTACCAAATAACAAACACCAGCATAATTTTGAAGAAGCGCATCTGGATCTCTGTCCCCAGACGTCTTTCATTCTCTGTGTAAATCCCCTGTCTCCCTTTCAGTAAGGAGGCAACTGAAAAGTATACAATTATATTCATTAATATACCCACATCTTGTTAGCTTAGGCACAAAAAGCCAGAAGATAGAGGCCTGAAAGAGGGAACAAAGAAATGGATGGAATTGTCTCCAGCAGCTGTTCAGAAGCTGGAAGGACCATTTTCAAGGAATCTCACATATAGCCTAACACTAAAGGAAAATAATTATACACAGCTGCATTCCTAAAATGAATGATGTCCCACTGGGTGGGTTTTTTTCTCTCAATCCCACTGAAAATATTAAATAGTATGGTCAACACACTTCTATTTTATAACAAAAGGTCGAGTGTACCTTCTATACAATGGGAGATATTGTGTGATAAAAAAACTTATGCCATGGTGTTCAAATATCACAAGGAATATACAAGTGCACAAACAAATATACAAGCAACAACTTTATATGGGAACAAATTTTTAAAAGAACAAGTGCTTCTTTGAAAATGATTATGACTGAGGGACAGAGGATCGATGGTATAAAGACAGATCTGAGAATACTACATTTTCTCCAGCTTTTTTATATAATCAATGTGTAGATAAATTCAGGTACTGCAAACATCTAGCACTGATCATATTACATGCAAAAAATGCATTGAATCTGTGGATTTTTTTAGTCTCCTTTCTTCCAAGCCCTGGATAATAAATTAAACTGGAACTTAAGATCCCATCTGAGTTGTGTACAATTCCCATTTGTTTCATAATCTCAGAATCAGAAGAGACAAAATTTTGATCACATTTTATTACATTTTTTGCTCTAGGGCTGCCAATAAGTTAAATCAACTCTCAGATCACACCAACTAGAATAAATTACGTTTCATATTCAAGGTTGGTACCAAAACTAAAGGAGAGTTAAGCATGCACTTTACATTGCCTCAAATGCTTTAAATCAGCTTTGCCAATCTGCAGTAGAGGTTAATAACAGGATAGCTTGAGTATGTAATCAAAGTGTGTCCCTAGGGAAAATTCCCCATGAAAATGGTGTCTTCCTTTCAATAGGCAACTGCTTCCCACCTTTTGCTGTATCTTTGTGATTTAACAAGGAGCTGTCCCTCATCACTGAGTACAAAGCCATGACTTTCCACACCATTGCTATGTTGCTAAATAACACAGACTGCTTGATGCTGGCCATGAGGAACATACCTGCTGATACTGTCCTCCTAAACAGGATTGGGTTGGCCACAAGAACTAGCAGGAGTGGGGCATAGGTTGTGATGTAATGTGGGATTGCATGTTCCAAGCCATTTTCACAGCTGAGAAGAAAACATGAAAAGATTATGCAATTTTTTCCCCCACAGCTGACAGTTCTGACATTCCATCTATGTCACCATTCATCTAATTCATAGACCTTTACCACCATTTCACATGGGACATAGAGTTGATTTTTAACATGCACTGCCTGTACATTTTTCTCAATTTGAAAGGAAAAATAAAACCAAGAACAGGAGAAGGGTGGCTCATAGCAAAGCTGCATCACAACAAGCCCAGGTGCCTGTTTTGCCTGGCATATTTCTTCAGGGCCCCCTGAAGCCCAGGCAGGTATTTTGAGCATACTCACTGACTCAGTGGGACATCCTTGGCAAAGATCAAAATGCTCAGCTTTTGAATGTCTGTCTCTAAAGCAAACCAAAAGACATTCAAATGACCAGAGAGTGCCACAATTTCCCAGTCTGTTCCCAGAGCCTGCTTACCTGGAGAGAGAAGGGTAGTAAAGCAGAGCAATCCCCTCCACGCAGAGCAGCACTGCGAGGCCCCACGTCATCATGTGGTACAGCACAATCGTACTGCAAGCATCAAACACCACAGGCACAGGTAAACATACCAAACCTTACACCTTCCACATTGCAATGTAAAAATAGGACCCTCAATGAAAAAAACGCTGTATAGATAGGAAATGGTGCAGAACAGCACTGGCAGTACATTAAACTAAGGAAAGCAGGCGGGTGGGGGCAGTCCTTCAGAAAAAGAATGAGCCAAAGCAGTCATTCAGGCTTGCACATAGAAGTCCTGTCCCCTCCAGCCTGTAAGACTTCTTCCCTACCCTTATTATTAAGAAGGAACCCCTGCATCTTTCATTTCTCCTGCAGAGAGCAAATTAGCAGATTAAAATTCAGAATGGAGCTGAACATTCAAATAAAACCTCCTTTGGTGATTTGAAGAAAACTATGTTTAACTTTAAGAGCTGGATACTGCTCCTGTCTTAGGGAGATTCAGATCTGTGTTTGTGGAAAGTCTTTTGGTGTTTACTCTGATCTTAGAACCAAGCCCAAATACTCTTGATTCTTTTGGTCAGCAGGGATGGGGGAAGAAGGCAGGTCCCAGCTGTTTCACTAGAACTATGGGACTTTACAAAATCAGGTTTATCCTCAACAGTCTAAAGTTAACTCAAAAAGCCCCAGTTTGGTTAAACCTGCAGAAGAACCATGTCCTTAGGATCTGACTGCTCTGTATCATCTGGAAACAGTCACATAATTCCATGTTTAGCAGTAGCAACTGAAGGTTATTTTGCTCTTCTAACAAACAACTTAGAGACATATTTTCTGTCTGGCATTAAAATATGGTACTTTCCAAAGAGTTAAAGTTCTTCTGTCACAGGCATTGCAGAAAAATACATAGTAAATACATATTTTTCTTCTGAGGGACATTAAAAAAAAATTTAAAATTTAAAAAATTCAAATTAATTAAAAAATGTGATCAGAAGGGCAATAATGACCACCCTCACTGAGAAACGGATAAAATAAAAAATCAGAGAAAAAGAAAAAAAGAAGAAATTATACAAAATTAACTGTGTGAAATTCAGCACTTTCCCCCTCTGAATTTTTCATTTTCAGAATAACACTAATTTTTTGGTGCAAGAATCAATTTCAGATACAGAGTAGGGATAAAAGTAGTCATCTCATTGCCATAAAGTTTATAGACCACAATTTGCTCCATATTTTTCCAAAGGTTGAATGAATTCAGTTACATTTAAATTCAAATAGGACATAAATCAGTTTCTGAGCATTGCCCTGGCAATTGAAGCACTTAGAACACCACTCATCTCTATCATTACCTGGTAAACTTACGAACATGATATGGTTGTACAAGCCTCACTTACACCCTTAGACAGCTGCAGACAGTGACATACAGTGTTGGAGGGAAAAAAATTCAGAGCTTTAACTCTGGTACCTCAGTCCAGCTGATCTTCTCACCACCAAGTAAGAATCAACAGCATAGCAAAACAACCACCAGAAGCCAGCGCTATATAACAGCTGGATCCACATCTAGAGGGGAAAGAAGTGCCAAATGTCACAGCTGCTTCTCCAGTACCACTGGGGCAGGGAAGGGACTCTAACCTCTGGTCGAGGATTTGTTCTTTAAATGTGTGTATTTTCCAGATGAGATTATGAAGTATGAAATCTTACTCAAAATCACAGGAACAGCACTGCTGTAGCCTATGGGACAAGTCATAGGTAAACAGAAAAGCATTTGCTTTCACAGCTTATTTTCTGCCTTAGAAAACCTGTCATTTACGTCTCCATTCCTAACCTGAATGTTGTAAGTGAAGCCCACAGAAATTTATAGCGAGGATGTTTTAATTTTAGGTTAAAATTTCAGTTGTTTCTCATTAGCTGAGGCACAAAAATATAACTGAGGTTAGTCATAACCACAGTGTGCCTATGCATTTGTGGGTTCTGCATGTGATGTGTGCTTTGTTTAAGCACAAGATGGTTATCAAGAATAAAAGATCATTAATGAGAAAATCACCCTCCGGAAAAATATCCTTACTGAACTCCCTGGCTGATTTCTTCAATAAAAGTCCAAAGGAAACAGGTTCAAGTCAAGCTAAATATCACAGCATTCTTGAGCTGACCCTATGCATTTTTCCCATGAGCTTATATAAGTGACCTTTCTTTGCCACTGTATATAAATTCCACATTTCTTCCCCATAGGAGCTGGCTGTTTGTAATAGTCTGGGACTGTTTTAATATTCATGTTATCTTCCCTCCAAGCCGTCTTTCAGTTCTTATCTGAATATCCTTTATCATGGCTGCATAGTAGCATCATTTTACATCTGGAAATCAGCATACTTGTTACTGAGCCAGACATCAGTGAATAGAGATCTAGCACTCCTTCCTCCAAAAGGCAAATCAAGCTGGGAAATATTTCCTTTCACCATGGATGTAGACCCTACCTCTCTAGTAATTCGTGGCATGAATTATTCGGTATTTAATTCAAACACAATGACATTTTCCTAGTGAACAGGAGGCAGAAAAAAAAATCCCAGTCTTCCTTCACCCATAGCACTCAGCTAAGCATATAACTTCATCATCACATTTACATATTTGCTGCAGTTGAAAAATGCACAATTTACTACCCATACACACACACATATATACAAAAATAAACTGCAGAGTCTGTCCAGAAAATCCAACACAGACAAGACTGTCTCCAAAAATAGTATAAATCAGATGCACTTAAACCCTAAAGCTTCATATGATATGTTACTTTTTAGCAAAATGACACATCTTGCTACAGTGCCTGAAAGGGTATCCCCCTGCAAACCATTCAAAAAAAAGATGTCCAAAAGCTTCACTATTTGGAATTTGTATAGGCTTGTGGTTAAGAGAAATAAAACAATAGTACTAAAAGAAAAATAAAACAGAATCAGAAACATTTTATTAACTCACATGAGAATACGTTAGGGGAAATGAGTGGAAGAAGGGTTAGTTTTCGTTCCAATATAGTTAAATCTAAATTTAAAATGACTCAAATTACAGTATTTTCCTGGAGCCTAAGGAAGGAAAAATAAAAATTGTGGTAGACCACTGTGCTGCTCACCATCTAACCTGAAATTCAAATGAAAAACAAACAGTCTGCATACAGTACCCTATCATGTTTAAAAATACTTTTTTAAATGTTAGGGACAGGGAGTGAAACATGAGGAGGAACAGGTTTTGAATAGGACATTCTTGCTGCAAGATATTGAGGCTGTTGGTTTTTCCTCAAATTAAAAAACAACAACATTTGTATCTAATAGGCAAAACTGAAACATGTGTGATAGAATTGAGAATGGATAGATGCAAAGAATTTATATTTGTGCCCATGGCACAAAACTATCATGTCTGAAACTGCCATTATATAGGCATATAAAGCACAGCGAGTTCGATTTGGCACATATTGTTTTATTTTAAAACTACTAGAGCTGAATAATTTTCTTTACATGCAACCTATCCCCTTCTACATTTTGAATTTTGAATTGCAAAGCTAATACTGCTATTGCTCATGCATTAATTCATTGGGGACCATACACTCCTATTGCATGTGGGTGAAGCAATGATCTGTCTTACTGGTCATTCTCAATGTTTTGGTAAAAATTGTCACCTTTATTCTTGTACAGTAAGCTCAAATTATATGTCCCAGTATTTTGATTGTAAAATTTGGAACTGAGTTTCAACCTGTACTTTTGGAATGCATTTACGTTCTTGTGTTTTAATCCAGAAGATACTTAATTAGACTTGGCCAGATGCAATCACTGAGTGCCCAACAAACTGAGCTGAAAGCCTGCATGGCAGGGACAGCCTTCTGCCAGCAGATTTGTGGCTTTGAGTATATTTATCCTGTTGTCCCTCTGTGTCTAAAACACACACTCTCATCCACAAAAGCTAATTTGAGCTACCCAAGTTGCTGGTTTTGGGAGGTCCCTGCTGCCACCACACAGGCTGCAGTTTCTGACAGAGAAGAGAGAAAGATAACCTTGTGCTGCCAGTGCGACAGAGCCACTGGGGCACTGGTGGTGCTGTGCCAGCACAAATCCAAACAGTGGTTCACAGCCCTTTTGGGGTTGCTTATACCCTTATGGCTCCACATCTCTGACTTTGGTGTCCTCCACTCCCCTGGCACTCCTGCGACGAGTGAATACTGCAGAACTCTTGGGATCAGTCTGACCTGCTCTGCCCTACACCCTCACACACACCATATGGCACCACCAACACCCTGCCCTCCCCGACCCAGCCTCTCAGAGGGAGGCATGAACGCACTTGCAGGGGTGTGGCAGAGGCTGAAACCATCATATCCAGGCTCTGACTCATAGCCACATTTCCTTTTGGACACAGTTTTCCTTTCAGGCTCCCCATGAGGAGAGACTCTTAATTGGGAGCAGAAGAAAGGGGGGATGATGTCTGTACCTACCGCGCTCCCCACACAGAAAGTGGAAGGCCACACGTCAGTCCCGTTTGACACAGAAATGTTAGCTATGAAACCTGGGAAGCCCAGCCATACACTTGACCTGAAGATAATACCTAAAGAAAAAAAATTGTATTAATGCTTTGAATCTGCTGGTGTGATTTGAGTCACATGCTTTTCCCTAGCCACATATTTCACATCGCAGCCGAGATTTTGTGTGTCTACAGGAAAGCAATGGCTGCAGAGGAGCATGGCAGGGACAACTGTGCTGTTTAAACATCAGTGTAATCATTCAGGGAAAGTAGCCCCAAGAGTCAGAAGCTGCTGGGACTTTTGTTACATAGATCAGAATCTCACTTAGAGGTACTGTAACATGCTTCCCTAACATACACTGGGTAGAATTTAACAGATTGACATAAAGCACTAAATAACTACTTACCAGCATATATTCATACACTGATATTCACTTCTCTATAAAAGTCCTCATCGCAGAAAAAGTTATTTCTCACTTTTCTCTGCCTTCATTTTACAAGCAGCTCTTTTCCTTCTGTCACAGGACTAAACAAAGCAGCGCTTCTGAATTAGGTAGGAACAATACCCTCTTTTTAAAATAAACATAGAATTTGTTAGTGGGGTTTTCTGGGTTTGCTTGAAATAAAGCACCAACAGGAAACAGAACAAAATGACCAGGTTTCCCACTAAGAATGAACTGTTTTCTACCCACTGAAGTGAATCTAATACAAAACCAACAGTGGATAACTAGTTTGAGTTTGCCATTGAAAGAGGAAGGGAGAAAAATGACTTTGCTTCACCTGACTGGAAGGACCTTTTCCAGGTGCATGCACATATGTATTTTCAATATCTCTTTCTTTATTTCCCCCTATAATCTTTGTTTTAGTATTGTACTTTTTATGTACTGTGAGAGAACCTGGCTGGGTGTGAAAGAGGAAAAGATCTGAAACACAGACACACAGAGACACAGATACACAGATACACAGCCCCCAGCAGCAAGACAGAACAGCACTACTTCTACTACCTAATGTGAGCGGGGAAAAGGCTACAGCAGAAACAAACTTGTCCTGTATTTTCATAGCACATGTCATGATAATTTATACCAAATTTGGCAGTAAATGCCTGAGGGGGAAAATGACCAAATGACTGATGGGACAGCTCAAGACATACTAGTTTCATTTTGACTCATGCATTCTGTTTTAGTCTCCATCGGTTTATTCCTCCGGACTATCAGCCAGGGTCTGGGCAGCAGGTTGTCCTTGATAAGGTAGCTTTACTCACATTTCAAAAGCTTGTGTCCATCATGATCTGTGTGCAGCTGCAAGTCAAACTCATTTGCTGTCAGTGTGATGTGCCCAAGAGAAGCAGCTGGCACAAGAGCAAGAGGCACACTTGGTCCAAAAGGATTTAAGGAGATAGAGGATAGTGGTTTTCAAATGCAGTCCTAGGGACTGGCTAAATGCTTAATGTCAGATTTAGTTTCCAATGTGCTGCATCACCTCCACTTATATGCCTCACTCTGAGAACCAATTGCCATTCTAGATCTTAATTTGTTTTAAAGCAAAGATTTTGGTGTAGATTTGTCAAGAGCTTTCACTTCCACATTATAACTTTTAAACAAGAACTTTCTCCCTGAAGATCCATAATTTCCTGATCTCACTTAGTCCAAATCTTCCTGTGAACAAATACAGCATGTTTTCCTCAGAAATCTCTGCTGTCCAGTCACCAGCTTCATTTGTCTGTGGTACCTCAGAGCAAAAAGAACCTGTTACAGCAATAGTGAGGGACATCAAGCTGGCACTTACCTAAGCCTCCAAGGATGTCACAAATGGAGATAAGGAGAAGGATGGTGGAGGAGGAGGAGGCTTTGGCCATCTTCCGTGGACTCTGTCCCTTTTTTGGCAGGAGCTGCAGGATGGTCAGTAGCAGACTGATGGAGGCACTGCCAATGCAGACTCCGCAGAAGACTTCAGGCTGGAAGTTCATCACTAGCTGTGTAGCTGCATCCCGGTTTGGGCAGCAGTAGGTTTCTAACCTTGGAGAAGCCATGAAACGTTCGACTGGTGGAGGGGGCCCACAAGCAGAAGAAAAATGCTGTCGCTTCCCCAAGGCAGCATTCACTTTTTCTTCACCCTTCCCATTAGTTCGCGGTGGTGAGAATCACGCGATTGATGGATCATGTGCTGCTGCTGCTGCTGGAAGTAAATCCCTTAGAGCTGCCTTTCTCAGCCTCTCCTAGCAAGGAGATCAGATCCAAACAAGAAAACACAGTGTAATCTGAAACATGCCCCGTGCTTGCTCAGAGCCATTGGCAACAGTTCACTCACATATTTCTGCTTGCACAGTATGTGATACAGGAAGACTTAAACTCGTCAGAGCATTGAAGATGGTTTAAAATAAATAAGGATGCAGATACCAAAGTAGAAGCATTACAGTTTAATTGTGTTTCTCTTTAGCCCCATCCCACACAGCACCCTTTAATTACGGCAAATTAATTGAAAAGATGAGTCCAGACACAAGCAGTTCCAGTCTTTAGAGGGAGAAGCAGGGATATAAATCCACACCCTAACCCAAATATCAGTTTTAGTGATCCAATCCACCCATCTCTGTAAATAAAATTAGAAACATGATACCCTATCACTGTAGAAAGAGATTACATTTGGGAAGAAAATATTAACCTTATCCTATTTAAACTGCAAGCACAAAAATATCCTCTCTTTAGTCAGCACTGTCTGCATTGGATCAGCTTGACAGGGAAAATTACAGGACTTAGGATTTCTCAATAATGTATTTCTCTCTCTTTTTGGTTTTGTTTATTTTTTTTTAATTTGGTAAGGATTTAATATGAAAACAGGAACTTAACCTGCAACATTTGTCTTTGCTTTATGAACAAGACAATATCTTTTAAGATAGGGCTCCTGCTAGATACAGCAGCAAATAAGTAAAATCATAAACACAAGAAGTAATTCTCCCTTTTAAAAAGTCTCAAACTCCCTGTATCAGCCCTCAGCCTCACAGAAAACTTGTTTATAGGGATACATTCAGGAAATACAGGAGGCAACATTGCCAAAAGACTCAAAGTCAACAGCATGTTAAATAACCTAGTCATGGATTTTATAATAAGTCCCTACAAAACAAATGACCTAACCATCCCCCCTCCTCCAAAAAAAGCTGTAGCTTATTTTTAAAAAATAAGTGAATTCTAGTGATGGCTAGTGAAGGACAGTGGGATGTTCTGTGTTTATGAACACAGTGTGTTTTCCCTCAGTAGAGAAAACAGCTGCAGTCCTGGGTGAAACGATACCTGCTCTATTCATTAGCCAAGACACCTCATACACCTGATCCCAGCAAAAGAACAAACTCCACCAAGCTCGTCACCCTGCTGGGGGGGGCTGTGCAGCCTCCCAGTGCTGCACAGTGGTGGCAGGGCTGTGGTGGCAGGGCTGTGGTGGCAGGGCTGGGGTGGCAGCTGGAGCCCAAGCTGCCAGGCCTGATGTGCGTCCACCCATCCTGCTGCCATGGGACTGCCCAGGCCACATCGCTCGACAAGCAGGATGTCAGCCTGCAAAGCCAGACTCCTTTACATGGCTGTCCATACATCAACAAGGTGTTTGAACTCCTGCTGCAGTCAGCTGAGGTCTTAGGCAGACAAACTTATGGTCTAGACTTTGTCTAGAGAGCTGTTCAGATCTTCTGAAAATGAATGCACAGGGTGAGCTGAGGACACTCTGGTGACCATAAAGGGAACTTAGGCATACACATCATCAAAGACTCTGAAGCACAGGCAGCTGAGCTGAATGTTTTGCCAAGTGTTTTTCCTGCTTTCCAGCATAAGGAAAGTTTCCCTGCTTCTTGGATGAGGATGGGTGAGTGACCTGGATGTTGCAATCCTACAGTTTGTTGCCACCACGTATGTAAAAACATACTGGAGACAGCAAGGTTGCAAAATCAGATTGCTCTGCTGCAGAAATACAAGCTAATGCTGAGGCTGTGAATACAAGGCTCTGTCTTCAGTACAAGTCTGGGACTCCTCAGACTTTCCACTTCTGCTAGAGCAGTGGTACATGGAGTCGTCACATTTCTGTCAAGATACTGCATTGAAACCTACCTATCTACTAAAGAACTAAGAAATTACAATGCACAGAGACAGATTATGATTAGTTAAAATTAAGCTATTTTATGCCACATATACAATTCAAAGACATATAAATTTAAAAAAAAAGATGTTTGCTCTGATCTGAAGGAAGAGTTATATCACTTGGCTTATAATTAGAAGACAAAAACTTTAAAATATTAGACAAAAACTGTTAAATAGAAGCCTTTCATTCCCACTATCAGTTTCTAAAATTGGTCCCCTCACTATTTCTGTTGCCATTTTCTTTCTTTCAAAAGTTTGAAAAGCATGTCAAGTCATTATCCTGATTGTTTGTTCCGGCTTACAGATAGGAATGTTTTGTGTGCTTTGTTTTTTCTGCTTATCGTTTGTTTTCATTGATCTTGACTGTGATCCTCTAGTTTGCCTGATGTGGTTTTACCATTTTATTATTATAACTTCTCTCTCCCTTTTTTTCCAGCCACTTTGGAACTACCTTCATTCCTCAATTGCACTCTTATACTCTAGAGAATAATTTTTTAATTTGTCCCTTCTTTTCTTGCCACAGTTTTGCCAGCTGTGTACCCTCCTTTTATTTCTTTACTCCTCTGAGTTGAGCCCTGTTTTTTAACCTCTTCTTGTGGGTTCCTTCCCCCCTGTAATCTCTCAGGATTTGATTCTACAGTTACTTACAGAGGAAGTACGTGCTTTTATTGGAAGCAAAGCACATGACCTGTAGCATACCTAATGCAAAAAAGAAAATTAAGTGACCCAGGAATGTACTGATACTTACCATGATAGAAGTAGAGGTGTCTAAAATGTGCCAACATTTGAAGCTGAGTGAGAGAAGCATCTGCCAAACTAATGAGCCACCCAACACCTCAGTTGGTAAGAGCTAGCTAGTCTCTGGTTCTCATTGCTGGGCTCAAAGTATAGAGAGTTAGAACAGTCAAAGAAATTCAAAGCTGGTTTGGCAGTCTTACACTCAAGATTAATTTGGCTTCTTGTGATTATGAAAATAACAGGATAAAACCTGGACACAAAGGTAAAGGAAACAGAAAAGCAGTGAAAGAAATAAGAGAATAGTTATTTTGTCTTGTAAAGGACCATTATTTAGTATTCTGTAAAACTTGCATCATTCTACAGGTCCTAATTCCCTTCTCTCTGAAATTATTGATACAATTCCCACTTCTGCCACTGTAAGTAAAAGAAAGACAACCATTAGTACACATACAAGAAACACTAAAAAAACCTCCTGGCATTGCAAATAGCAATCAATCCCACTCACAACATAAGTACAACATTGCACAACACTGAAAAGTCCAGTCCCGATTTTGGACATTGGCAACAGTGTGCTCAAGGATAGGAATAATACTGTGCTCCTTTGGAAACAGCCATGTGCTCCATACTCTTAGAAATACCTACTCACACTCTCCTTGGACCCAGAACACAATGTTTCATCCCAGTCTGTGATCATCTTTAAGATGAAACACTGTCTTCCCTGCTTCTAAGGGAAAGCAACAGGTTTACAAAAATATGACAGGCATGTATTTCTGTGGTTAAGGAGTGTGTGTATGGCTTATGCTTGAGTGTGCAGCTGCACATACTTTAATCACTGTTTTAATTAAGTCTGGGACTACATCACTGGTTTACAAAGGACAAGAAAATTCGTGGATGTAGAGACAGAGGACAGTTTTGTTTTGTTTATGTGTGCAGTTCAATGCATCGCTGCCTGAATTTACAGGTCCCAGTGAAGATCTTAGCTACCTCATAAATGTAAAAGCTGTAATATGTAAAAGTTCATGATCTCACAGTCCTTTACACATTACCTGACATAACATTTCCCAAAATGAAGAAAGCTATGTCTGCCTTCAAGCTCAATGGATGCAGTTATCATCTCCCAAACAGATCCTGCAATATGTTCCTTAAGGCCTTGACATACAAATGTTCTATATGCTTTAACACCATTCTTTATTTTATCTACCCAGACCTCCTGCAATTCGATTTAATTTGGAAGAAACTGTGAAACATGTCCTTCCCACAATTAGCAGTACTAGTTTTTACAGGTAATTTTAAACCTCTGACTTAGTATGTAACTGAAATGAATGGAGAAATTCACATTCCATTCTTGTTATATCTAGTTTTCTGTAAAAAAAACCAGAATAGGGATATTGGAACAATAATGATATTCAAGGTGTAACATCTGTCATGATTATAACAGCTACAGACTCCATTAAAAAGTACTGAAAGAAAAGCAGACGTATTGCTTCCCTTCCCTCAGTGTTTTAAATATAATTATAGAATTGTAAAATATTAATTTACTTTTAAGGACGGTGAATATTAATTTAAAAGGCTGAAGATAAATGCTTCTCATTTGTATAAAAGTAATAATATTTGAGTTCTTTTTGTTTTCTTTAAGAACAAAAACATAAATACATGAAATGAGTGTGCATTTGAAGAGCTAAGAACTGTGTGTATTTGACTGATGCAAACAAGTTACTCGTACTTTATTGACTTACTATATACCTTCTCCGGGGAATTGTCATCTTACATAGTTTTTGTGAAGAAACATACACAAATTAGTTTTTGCAACTGTGCCTGTAATGCATTTAAAATAGTAAACAAGATTTATATAGATGAAATATAAAGTAACTGAGTATAAAAATGTATCCATGAAACTGAAGAACATTATTTTTGCTTAGAGATTAGAAGAAAAATCCCCCATTCTCTATGCCAGCACTGAGACTATTACAGTCTTTGAACTGGCATTAAGACAGATTTTTGTGGCCAGCCACATTTCTGGACAAATTCCACCCTTAGTCATTGTCATTGTTATATTATTTCACAGAAGAAAAGGATACCACAGTTTCAGCACACGTACCCAAGAAACCTTGTCCCACACCGACGCAGACTATGAGACATAGTTTAAATAGGAACTGATTGATGAAAAAGCTGGTGAAAAGAAAGAATATTATCTCTCACACACTGTAATACTGGAAATTGGGTAGTAATGTTTGTAGGCATGTACCCCAATCTCCAAAAGTTGAATGTCCATCCTGTCCTCAGTGTCTTCCAAAGGAAACCTAGGCCCCACTACTTCTGCATTCTAAAGGTTATGTTAGTTGGTTCCCTCAGGAGAAATTAGGTAGGACGCTTTTATATCCTTGGTACAATTGCTAGATGGTGGGATCTTGTTAGATTACATCTTCCATCACCCAGGAGTTCTATTTTCAAAGCCCATTAGCACTAAAAACTTACCTCATAAAACCTGTGTTCTCAGACCAGTCTATGTAGCCTAATCAAAATATATTTCAGCATTACTGTCACTGTTCTTACAGTGCAAGAACTCTCCAAGGCTCTATTAATTAAATTGCTAAAAATGTCCATGTACCATGGCAAATTAGATGGTCTTGTTGGATGCTGTAAGCAAGTGTAACTGAAGGGAAATCTGACAAAATGTACAGTCCAGGTCCAGACATAGACACAGCCAATGTTCCCCTTTGAGATCCCCTGAGTATCACTGGGTTTTTAACCCTGCAGTTGTTGCATGGCTCACAGTCAGCCCGGCAGCATCTTGCAACCTTCTATTACACAAATTGTTGTAGTCTCTGAAATGAGCAGATAGCTAAAAAGCATAGCTTAGCTTACTCAGGGAATCCAGAAGAAATGCAGTAATAACAGCAGAAACATTATAGTGCAGAAAGGATTTGTGATCCACTCTTTTGACTTTTCTACTCTTCAGGATTAAAAATCGTGACTTCATTGTCAGAGGTGGACGTCACAGCCCAGGGTGGAAAAAGTAATGAGCATCCAATGTATATTTGATATATCCAATGTATTTACTGGATATACCTTTCAGGTGAGCAGTATGGCTACACTATACATTCATATTCCAGCTTGGCTCCATCAGCTACTCCTATTAGTCAACTTCTGGGAGCACAACTCCAAGATATTGGTTGGTTCTAAAACTGCTTCAGAAAAGCAGTGTTCTGAAAGTAGTCCTCTGTGTACCTTTAATACTCCACAAATTCAGACCTTCGAAAGAAATTAAATTTTGGGGTTGTGACAAGATTTGTGTTAACACAGAAGATGGGCAATGACCCCCTACCCCAAAGCTGTTTCCTCAGGATTTTATTAACAATGCTTCACTGGCATGAGTCTGCTTTACACAAAATTCAGGCTAAGGAACCAGTACCTTCTACAGTCTCATCCTTGCTAAGCCAAACACAACTCAGGGAAAGCTAATCTGAAGATTGCACTTTTTCTCATGTGTATGACTTGGAAGGATTCCCTTAAATATCCTATCAACTGCTAACAGTTCTGCTACCAGAACTGAGAGGAGACCACACCTATACCATTAGCATAAAGGGGCACAGCAGTCTGTGGAAGGTGGCATGCACAGAAAGAACTTCTGCCCCCTGGACTCCTGGGCATGCCCAAACCAGCCTTACATCATCCTTAATATCACCACATTCATGCAACATCCTGTGTCTGCTGCTGCTGGACCACTGCCTCTTGAGGACACCTGATGCTTTAGGGAAAACTCCTATGGGACTGCAACAGAAAAGAGAACGTGTACTTCATGCCTTATGTATGCTTAGATGGACTCTCACAAGGTTCTATGTCCTATGACCTTCACCTGGACATGGTTCATATTTTGTGTAATCAAGCTGAGAGTAGAAAGGACAGTTGTAATACAGAAACTGTGTCTGTTTATAGAAAGCACTGAGAGATTTATTTATACGTGGCTAATAGGCTGAAAAAGGTCTGTTTGGGGCTAGCTAGCAAATGAAGACAAAGTCCAAGTGAAAAATACCAGATTACAAGGCTTTTGTCCACTCTCATACATACCCTGGCTTCTTGCTGTTTATCTTCCCTTTTAAAAGCCTTCACAGCATTCTCTGCACTAAGAGCATTTGAAACCCACCCTTTGCACTCTTCCTGACCATCCTGGCTCCAGTGACCATCTTTATCAAGTACAGAATTCAGATATAACATGCTGTGATGTCAGAGTTTAAATGCATTAAAGACCCTTGTTAGCCTCTGAGACTATCCCTCGTGTATTTAAAATGGGTCAGTGTTTTATTGCACGTAAGTGGCACAGCACAGTTTGTACAGAGAATATATTCGTGTAACATGTATTATCAAAGAAGATGGACAATGAAAAGCACTCCCTAATGTACCATGATCAGAAACACAGCAGCAAGAATAAATATTACAAATGATGCTTCACTGAAATGATGAAACTTCATGAAGCAAAAAAAAAAAAAATTACCAGGTTAATGAAGCTGCAATGCACACACTTATAATCAAATACAGCTATATAGTGTATACAGTGTGTGTATAAATATATGCATATACTGATGGACACTCTTCCACAACTAAAAAAGCATGGCTACATCCATACAGCCTCATAGTAATGGTCACTGGCCCATATTATCCCCCAAACTGTGTCTAAGTGCTGCCTAGTCAGCCTGCTGACAGTGGAACAGTATGGACTGTCATGTACCGGTATTTCACCCTCTGTGCTCTCACTCGGCTATTTGATTTCCCTGTAAAGTGGTAATCAGAGATGTTGTCATATGATTTGATAAAGGGCCCTAAGGTAGAAATGGAAAAGGAAGAGATATACGGATACCAGAGGGACTATGGCCCAAGGCAGGACTTAATATGTACCTGAACTTGACTACAAGCTGAAAACTACATCTCCAGGGAAAACTGGTTACCTATTCACCTCCTCTTGCTAGGTGTATGCTGTCTTCTGACCCTGCAACCAAATGAGGGGTTGCCCTTTTCTCTGATTTTCAATCTTGTTATCATGCAAAATTGTGAAAATTATAAATCCTTAAGCAGGCTACGGATTATAGGAGTCTGTGTTGGACTCATGTCCTTTTTCTTGTCTACAGGTCTAATAGGTCTCAAGATTTGAGTGAAGAATACTATTCTTAGCAAACCATCATATTTTTTTCTGTTGGTCACTCACAGCCTCAGTTTGTTCCACAGTGCACTTTGTCACCCTCAGAAAATTGCTCTGAGGAACAAAGCATATGTGCTGTGAGAATAAGTGAGAATTGAACAAAGTTTGAATCAAAATCACTATGGAAAACAGAAATATCAGAGTATCATATGAACTGCTATTCTTTCACAAATTTCAGCTTTATAAAAAGATCTAGATAAAGAACACCGATTTTATTTTAATTGTAAAGAGTTCAACGTGTATTTGAGTTACATATATGTGAAAGGTTGAGAACTTCTAAGGCTTTCTCCAGCACTAATTATGTGCTGATGAAGCCTTACTTGCAATACAGGAGAAACAAGACACCCTTGAGAAAGATTTTTAAGGTGCCAAAATGATAGACATCCCACTGGAGCTTTACAACATGGTATTTTTCATTCTGGGAAAATGGGTAATTTGTTGGAATCAAAGTGTTTTGCAGAAGAACATGATTATGCTGAATTCATCAGAAGCAGAACGGCAGGTTTCCAAAGGAAAGGCTCCTGGTCCCCAGATATGCCCGGATGTCTGTCTGTTGGGCTGCTACCCAACCTGTTTCTCCAGGTTCTCAGGACTTTCAGACTCCACAATTGACTGCCAGCAGCTTGACAAACCTTGAACTACTTGATCAAAAAACCCATCCACCTTTGTTGCAGGACCTTCTTATCACTATTTCAGTTGGTTTGGTCTTTGTGATGATAGTTTTCAAAGACATTAGAGCTAGAAACAGGAAAGAGCTGGAAGTCACTGTGCAACTAGAAAGCTACAGTCAAATCACTGTTACTGAAACGTGGTGGTATGAATTGCATGACTGGAGGGCTGCCATCAGTGGCTATAAACTGTTCAGAAGGGACAGGCAAGGAAGAAGTAGTAGACATTACAAAGAAATTATTTACAGTGATGCTGGTGAGGTACTGGAACAGGTTGCCTAGAGAAGCTGTGGATGCCCCATCATTGGAACTGTTCAAGGCCAAGTTAGATGGGGCTTTAAGCAAACTGGTCTAGTGAAAAATGTCCCTGCCCACAGGACATTGGATTAAATCATCTTTTAAGGTCCCTTCCAATCCTTCCAACCATTCTGTGATCCTGTATTTCTCTCAGAATGTGTGCCGTGGATTGTTTTTCTCTTTTGGCATCTGAAGTTACCTCGTCAATAAACTATGCATGCTCCAGGGCATCGACCTTTGATTTTGTATGGCTGAGGCAGAGGCACTTTGCCTCTTCACCAACCTGTTGATGTTTGGTGGTTAGCTCCCAGAAGGGCTGGTAACAAAGTGGGAGGTTGTAAAGGCTTATCTCACCTCATTTCTTTTCTCTGTAGCTATGAGTCAGGAGCCTCTACATCTCTCAAATTTCTCAGCTTCTGGGGAAAAAAAAAAAAAAGAGGCCTGCTGACATTGCAATGTCCAGCACAATGAATGGCCTCAGGACTGAAAGTAAACCAGCCTATTCTAGAGCCATCCTGCAGGTATCCTGTGCAATCCACTGCAAGGTGCCATGCCTTAAGGAAAAGATATGTGGGATATGTGGTGTATAGCCACAAAGGTGAAACAGGCTGTGCCTTAACATCATACTGTGCCTGTTCAAATAAAATCCTGCCATAACATCATTTATTCGCAGTTTATGTAATCTCAATGACTAAACAGGAAACAGATACGCAACATGTGCAACAGAAAGAATGAAGGTTGAATAAAATCTGTAGAACAAAATTCCACTTGAAATTGTTAATTGAACTTCAAGTACCAAGGTAGGATGACAGATGAAGTACTGTGGGAGGTGCCTGGCTTACTGCAGAAGGCTGTTGTTTCACAGGGCAGGGACACACAGGTATGTGGGAACCATCTCTTAATATAGGACTGATTACTCCCTTTGCAGAGCAGGACAAGGCGTGTGGGTAACTTTTGTGTAACACTGTATCTTTGGTACATGTATCTTAGGCACACAATTTTGCAAAGGGATCCCCTTCATACCTTATTGGTAATAGCAGCATCATTCTCTGTCCTCAGTGTGAAAAGGTCTCTTACTTCCTTTGGTAAGTTACTTCCTATTGGTAACTTCAGTCTGCTCAGAAAACATTTGACAAAGGAGACAGCTGAGGATTTGGTCACTGAGGCTTTTGTTAGACAAATACACTTATAATTGGTTTTCTTATCACACAAATGAAAAGTAGTATTTTAGAATCCATTCAATAAATCCTTTATTCTTTATGACTATTTGAAACCTTATGAAGGCTGGCAGAAGCTGCAGAATTTCGAGTAATAAAATTATCACAATATTTTAAGAAGAGCACAAGTACAAGTCTCCAGCTGAGTTCTGAACAAGCTTCAGATTCCACAGAGAGGAAGGATATAAAAGAAATGAAGAGAAATTTGACCAATAGGACAAAAAATAACTCCTTTATTGCTTTGGCTGGTCAAAATTATATGTATGAAGAATTCAACTTTGTGGTCTCTAAGTAACATTGATAACATCAAAGGATAAAAGGCAAAATAAGGTGTCATTCAAGATAAGGAAGTCTGATTTCTGAACTGTCAGCCACAAGCTGAGGATCTGCTTGACAACTGTGTCAGACTACTAAGCAAGCATTGGCTAGAAATTTCTTCTCTGCTGAGGTCTCTCTTAACCAGGAGTGTGAAAGCTTTCAGATATTCCTTCTTTAGGCAACTGCTTTCCCAAGAGCTACATGTCCACATCTTCTAATGATGTAAATACAGTAGCAGAGTTTGACAATTTTCAATGGCTGCCAGTTTCTGGCTCTAGATTTTCCTGTTTTAAAATCTGTGCTCAGATTTCTTCATCATGCTTCAATACTGACTTTTTAAGACCAATTCTAAAAGCCAGAACAGTAATGTAAGTCTTGAATTTCTTATGGACAACAAAATGTTCAAGATGAAGAATGAATGTCTGGCAGTTGAAAAAGGGGGGATATAAACAGAGAACGCATTTTTAGAAGCAGAATTTGCTCTTCTCATTAGTGATGTAAGCTATTTTATTTTCTCTTCATTTCAGTGTGCATACTTGGGGATACACTAAAGTTTAAATCATTATTCTGGATCTTTCAGAATACTGAAATTCAGAATAATATTCTCTAGTCTTTCAGAAATTAAAATAGAGATTTCCCTGTCTTAGATCAATCAGCAGTTTGCCTGCTTGGTAGTGAAATGCCAATGATTGTGTGCTAGCACACCGGTACTCCAGGCCAAGACTGATCCTGATTTAAGACACTGAAACCTCCCATGAAATGATTCAATTAAACTGAGAGAATTCCAAAAAAAAGAGAAGTATTTCACTCCCAGCCTCACCACTAACACAATGAAGGTTTCAAGCAAACACAAACCCTGCATTTATTTCCCATCCATAAGATTTGCCTTCAGATTAGCAATTCTATTCCTGCCTCGCACTCTGCCATCAAACTTTTTTGACAATCTGGGACTCCAGATCTTTTCTCTACTGGGTTTCTTTGCTGAGGGCTTCACCTGTATTTACCACGGCTGGCTGCGGGCGCCCAACCCGCGCGGTCCGAGGGCCGGGCNCGGCCACAGCCGCCGGCTGCCCTTTCACCCCGCCCTCCACCTGCTCGTCGCTTTTGTTTGGGAACGGGGGTGGAGGGAGGCGCGGTCGCCCTCGCGTGTGGTGGGGCGGGGGCGGATCGGCCCCGGCCCCGAGGTGACTCGGGGCTCACGGACGTTCTTGCCGCTGCCTTTGTCTGGCGGCTGCCCCGGGGCTGCTCCCTCTCCCCCCTCCTCCTCGGCCGGGGGATCGCGCTGCGGGGCTGCCGCTCTCTGGGAGGGGCGAGCGGCTGCCCCGCTGGTGAAACGCGGGTTTCGCCCGTTTTTCGAGGCGAAGGGGAGGCGGGGGCGCCTCTCCCCGCCGCGCTCCTCCCAGCACCTCGCGTTGCTCGGCGGCGTTTGC
>VXAC01008235.1:618905-642475 GCA_013399225.1 Rhipidura dahli | reverse complement strand
TTGTTTTTTTTTTGTTTTGTTTTGTTTTTTGGGGTTTTTTTGAGTTTTTTTGGGGGGGTGTGTTTGCTTATAAGAAACAATCTTGGAAGTTTTCTAATTCCACATAGCATAATATTTTCAGTTTCTTAGGGGTTATGCAGGAGGTATGCTGTGCTCTCCTCATCCCTTCTTACTCCCACAAGAATATTATTGCTACTCTATGGGGAATAATTGGGAGTTGTAATTTTTGTACTACTTCTAACTTCACAGATATGGTCATATAAAAGCAAGAAGGAATGTGAGGTTTGTGGCATGGGTAACTGAATGTTTTGCATTTAAATGCATTCATTCAGTGACAGGAATAGTCTACAAAGTTTTGATCAGGAATCAGTTTTCAAAAATCAACTTGATTAACTTCTGAATGTCTTTGTAACCTCCATATATGTTTTGCCAAGCAGCAAACTTCTGTTGGTGTTCATGCAGGTTTAAGATGAATGTTTAATAGAAGGAGCTCCTTTTGAAAAGTGTTTTGTAGTAAAAACACTTAAATTAGACAGAACTTAAGTGCTCTGATTGCTTTTTTTAAGGTGCCTACCATTTGCTGTCAACTGTGTGAGAAGCTGAGGAAACCTGTGGTTCCTTAACACACTCCGTGATGCTTACATGGGTACTTCTAGTAAGATGAAATATTAGTGAGCAAGATAATTGTCTCTGTATCTGCAGTATGTGTGTGCCTATAGCTAAAATATTTTTTTTTAATTTCTTTGATTGTTTCTGAGCATAGCTCTTCAGTTTGATTTATCACGCTGATCAGGGGAGAGTTGTAACCTACCAAGGACAACATTTATGAACTTAGGAGAGAAGTTCCTTCCTCTCTCCATAAATTAATACAGTACTAGTGTTCAGTCTCTGATTAATTCAGGGCATTTTTGGTAATCACATATCTGTTATTGCAGATAAGAGAATGGCATCTGCCACATAACAGATTTTTGTGGGTTCTTTTTAGTGGCCTTTGTGTGTATCTGGAGGTCATTGTGGTGTGCTGGACTCGCCCAGGCAGAGAGAGCCAACTTGCTGGTAAATGCTGGAATTGCAGCAAATTGCAACTTTGAGAAGCCGAATAGCTTTTGTCAGGTACACAATTCCTGGGTTGGCTCTTAGAGTAGAAACAGATGGAGTTGAGTGTTTGATGATACAGAAGAGGTAGTTATTTCAGAGTTCCTCTGAATCCTGATGAAATGCCAAAATCTGCTGAAACCTTTGTGCTGTGTATTTAAAAGCTCAGTAGCATTGGCACTGAGGGAAATGCCTCACATCCTGTCCCTGTACTTCTCCTACCTCATCCCATATAGACAGGAAGACTTCCCCTCTGCCACTGATACCTGTTCATTTCTGAATTGTCAGATTATTTGAAATGTTTAAATTCCTCTTACCTACTTAGCAACATCTATTAACTGATGCATTAGCTAGTTGTCATGTTTCTTAGATACAGATTTTCTAAAGAACTGTATGTAGTAATGAGGAGTTTTTTAAAGATGGAGAGTGGCCTGTTTTTCAATGTGGTACAAGAAAGAGGGGAACAAATCTGAGTGTCTGAAAGCTAGAAATAGGTAACATAGTAGGGAAACCTACTGCAGTGCTTGAGAGGCTGTATCCCTTTGGATAGCCAGTAACAGTGGATATTCATTCATTCTTGTAGTCATTTCTCTAGGTGAATGACCTTTCAGAAAGAAAATAGATCATGATCAAGAGTGTTCTTGTTATTGTGATTGTAGGTGGCCTTATTGGATCTTTTCTTTACTCCAGGCTCTTTGCTGTTCTGTCCATCATGACTCTAAGATCTAGACCATTTCTGTACTCACAGTACAGAAAATACTCTTGACTTCTGCTGTGCATTTGTGTCTACACAGCAAGGTGTTTATGTTGTGGTGATAGCAGGGAGGCATCTCTGAGAGTTATCTCTGAGCAGTTTGGCAGAGAGTCTAAGAATGCTTTTGCTGGTGTGTTAAGGTGAATTCAGTTTGGTTTTGTGGAAGCTGTAGCATAACCTACTGAGATGAAGACAGCTTTTTTAATAATGAAATTTCATTAACCTAATTTTAAGTTGTGATTTGATTGTTTGGGGTTTTTTTAATGGAAAAAGATCCATGTATTAATGAAACTTACTTGAAAAAATACCCAGAGCCTTTTGAAATGGCCAGACTTCTTTTAATTGTAGAGTAACAAGTTCTTCGTCCTTAGTCCTTCTATTATATTCTCTCTGTAAAGGACTTGCAGTCAAGTCTGGATAGCTGAAGGAGGGAGGGTTCTGTCAATGGGGAGCATGAAAGTACGATAAATTTGTTTAGAAGTGATGCTCAGGTACCTACTGCTCTACTCTAAATTGCTGTTTCAGTACTTTTCAGTAAAATACGTGATTGTTCTCAAAAAACTTTCAAGAAGCTATACAAACAGGTTATTTTGGATTTTTTTTTCTCTTCTGAGATAAAACATGCTTAGTTACACCATTGCTTTGAAAGCTTCCAACATAAATTATGAAATAAAGCAGTGTCTCCCAGTTTCCCAGATACATATAAACTAGTCAGCATTCTTTAGGAAATAAGCTTCTTATTTGGTTCAGTGAATACTATAAAAAGTTACTGTTTGGGGATGGCAGTACTTTATTTAGAAGCTGTGTATTTTTCAGTAAAACACTAATATTTTAGGATAGTATCATGGAAACATGATTTAATGATAAAGGAAGTGAAATGCTTCCTACACAGTGTCAGTTAGTCATCACTGTGTTAATTTTCTTAAACAAATTACATGCAAAAATGGGTTTGTGGGTGTCTAGCTGGGTGATATCTGATGTAGTGAATTATCCAACTCATGATGAATATTTGGATTCCGGATAGTGCAGGTAATTACAGTATTGTAAATTGGTTTATTTTCTCTACAAATACATATTTTGCTGACCCAGAAGAAAGCAGAGCATTAGATTTTCAGCAGAAGCATTTACAGTTGTCTCTTTTTTTTAATGGAATAGCAAAACATCCATTTCACAGCCATTCTTTCAAGTAAAAGAAGGATGCAAACATACCATGTTGACATAAAGTAGTGTTTTATTGGGTGTTTATATGTGGAAAGAATTTTAGGATAACAGGGAAAACTTGAAGCTTCATGTGTCCGTTAAACATAATTAATGCTTAGAATAGTTAATTCAAGATTTAAGAGAACTGTATACTTTAAAAACTAGATTTTCTAAACAGTTTTTAATCTGTTTCTTACATGAGTATTTTGGTCAAGTGCCTTTATTTCTAAATAGAAAGGCTCCTGTAAAATTAAAATAAATGTGTTGTTCTGAGACTGGAAGATATAATATAAATACTGAATTCTCTTAAATGAAACTCTAATGTCATAATGCCTCTTCTAAATTAAAAAAAAATGGTAGAACGCAACTTTTAAGTTTCAAAGTAATTTTTCCCCTTTAAACTATGTATTCTTAATATGTGTAAGAACTTTTGTATTTCTTATTTGTATCTCTTTATCCTATTTTGTAAAAGGTAACACTGAAAAATTTGCTCCCCTGCTTATAAAATGGAAACTACAGCGATATATTAGTAAAGTAAGTTTTTTCCTACACTCTTCTGGGAACTTGATGTTTTTCCTGTCTGCTGGGGAAGATTGCTATCGCGACCAGGGAGTAGGGCTGTGCCTTTTCTGACACCTTAGAGACCTGAGGAGTTTCTGTGATTACTCAGTCTCTTGTTAGGGAGGGGCGTGTAAGACAAGTCTTTTGTTGCTCAACTGAATTTCTTCTGTCTGATTCAGGAAATTGTCATCTCAACAAATATTGTAGCCATCACCTGTTATGTGAAAGGTGTCGGTGATTGGAATATGCAAGTGAAGATGCATGTGGCTCTTTGGTGGTGGTTTGCTCCCCTGAAGCCAGTAATCGTTCTGGGTTGGCAAAGCTTCAACACAGAACCCTATCAAACCAAGGAACTGAAAATTTAGGGCATTGAAAAGTGGGAGATCTAGTAAATTAACTCCCTCTTTTGCTGTGGGTTGCTTCTGTACCTCTGTGGAATTGTATGTCAGCTTTGCCTCTGGTGATGAATAGAACTACCCATACTTCACAGAAGTCTGTTTCTCATGAAACAAACGTGATGCAGAAGGGCTGAAATATCACAGTGACAAAGACTTCATACTCTTTCTAGTAAGACCCAGAACACAAATATTTGAAAACCTGTGGGGTACACAGAGCTGTGTCAAAAGGCTATAGCTATGTGATACTGTAAATTTTTCTTCACAGCAGTCACAAGCACAAAGTACTGTTCTATCTACAGTGTTCATCACAAATAATGTACTGAAGTGTACAGTTAGATTGCTGTTTACAAAATTAAACCCTCTACCTACCCAAAATGCACGAATGCTTTCAGTGCCTCAGAAAAGTAGAAGAGATGAATGGAGTGAGGTGCGTCAGGATGTGAGTGTGAGGCAAAAAAATCCAGAATATGGACTACTTATATAGTAGGCCAAATAGCCATTTGAAACATTTGTTGGTAATAAAACTTCATAAGGAAATATATTTTTGTAGCCAAAATGCATCCTTGCTGACCACTTGAATTTCCTTCAGTTTCTGATGATTATGACCCACTTACAGCTCTATAATAGAAATAAGCTGTCAGTGATGAAGATTGAAGATGATTTATGGTTTATCATTGTCTAAGGTGATAACACAGCATACGGGTTTCAGCAGAATGAGGGAAGCACATGCATGTTTTCTTCTAACTGCAGACAAAAGAAAAAATTCAGTTTGTCTGCCCTTTACCAGCAGTAATTGGAGGCTGCTGTCTGTATTGTGTCAATCAGTACAATTACCCTGCATTTCAACCTAAAGGTGTTGGGCTGATCTAGGCTCCACCTTAAATCCAGTGCTGCAAACATCCAGTCTTTAGCAACCTGGTTTATTTTGCTGAAAGCTGACTGGGGAAATGTTGCATGAGCAATTTAATTATCTGATTAGAGGGAGTGGAGATGAGCAGCAGGGAGTGGCAACATCGTGGTATATAGTCACATGCTCTGCAGTGACTTACAGGCTTTGGTCCAGCTGACTTCCAGTGAAAATTAAATTGAAGTATGGATATCATTTGAAAATGTTTATTTCTTGTTTTCATTAACAAGCATTTTGAATCTAAAATGTGTTTGGCCCTCTTCTGAGGACAAAATGGTCAGAACATTAATATCAGAGTGAAAAGAAAATTATTTTGTTTCATTATTTTGCTGCCAAAAAAATACTTGACGTTTGACTGTCTAGGAGAGCATGTTCTCTAAATCAGTACTAAATTAAGTCATGATGTGTTACAGCTGGGTCAGCCTCTCTTATAGGTACCTCTTTGCCTAAAACCTAGGAGTTTTTGGGTATGTTTGATTGATACTGGCTGCAGTTTTTCATGCCAAATGTTCTTCTGAGTTCTTGGGAAATTTCTGTGAAGACTTTTTTGTGCATCTTGTTTTGATAGTAAATAAAATTGGTTGTATACCTTGCAATACCATATTGCTAGTTATTACTGCTTTTTAAAAATGTTTTGGCACTTTGCACTGAATTTTTTTTTACTTTTTCTGATTTAACTTTGACTCTGGATGCCCCCTCCCTGGGAGTGTTCAAAGCTAGGTTGGGTGGGTCTTTGAGCAATGCAGTTTAGTGAATTAATGTCCCTGCCAATGGCCAGGGTTTTGGAACTAGGTGATCTTTAAGGTCTCTTCCAAACCAAACCATTCTATGATTCTATTTATCCATTAAGTTTAGCATTAGCATGTTATCCTGTATGGTTGCAAGGAAGGTGGGCTAGGGTTGTGTATGTGTAACACTTAATTAGAGAAATCTGAAATCATTTTACGGAGTGATTTGATCTTTACATTTTATATTCTTTTAATAGTTCTGGGGGTTTTTTTTGCTTTTACTTACTGGTTTTTTTTTTTTTTTAAGAGAAGGCAAAAGAAAAGTGGCATCCTAGTGATGTCCGTGTAATTTTGTCAGCTGAACTGCATTTTCCAAACTAATTTTCCTGTGGAAGTCAGCATTAGAAGGAACTGGGGTACCTTGTGCAGTGGGTTTAGGTAACATTCCTTTGCCAAAGGAATGTTTGGATTCAAGCATTTGGTCTTCAGGTTCTGGAGGGGGTGTGTTGTAATTTCCTTTTTCTGGTGCTTGGGCCCAGACTTTTCTGAATTTCCTTTAACCCACCCGAGTGTTACCTCTTCTTACTCTAAAGTCTTCTTCCCCTAGCATTCTCCACACGAGTTATTCTGGATTCAGTTAAATAGTCAAAATCTTCTTTCTTTAACAGTTTCTTTCACTATGCTGTTTCTTACCCAAGCTCTAAAGCTTGTCTTGTCTTTAAAGCCCCAAGTCTTCAAAATGTTTAGCATGAAGGATCTTCTCTCAGAGTTGATTGAGACTTCTAATAGCTGGGCACTTCTAAAGGGTGCATGAGATCGTGGTTGCTGAATGCTCCTTTTCCTGAAGCAGGGGTCACTATAGTGTTCCAAATGTAGTTGCCAGTTTTACTTCTTAATGTAAGGATTTATTTTCTTAATTTTATTTCTTCATTTGTTTCCTGGAACTCAGTGAGCCATTTCTGTTGAAATGTAAGAAAAATCAGTGTTTGAACTTTACATGCTCAATGGAGAGTTTCTCCCTAACTGAAGTATGGCAAATTCATCAACCACTGAAAGAAAATATGATCTCATAATGAAAGCATTGAACAACTTTGATTAGTGAAGTGGTTAATACCACCTGTGGTTAATTACTGAAATGGATCTTGGAGTAAGATAAGGACACAAGATGATTTTTGTAAAACCATGGCTTAGATACTACTTTATTAGAAAGATGTGATATGTAAATAAAAGCAACAAAAAGATGTCTATACTTTCTGTACCATAAATTTAAATACAAATGAACAGGAACTCAAGAGCTTGCAGGAAGAACAGTGATTTTTATGTTTTTGTAGTTGTATTTGAAGTTAATCAGTCTGGGGTTTTTTTATTCAAAGCCAGAGTACACATAACAAACTGTGACCTGAAAAAGTATCCTGTGAATTTTGGTACGCAAGAGAGGACATTGTTTTTTCTCTGTGACTCATGCAGCTAAAACATCTCATCCAGCTTTCTTTTTGAAGACAGAAATGTCTAGCAAGATTAGGGGATGTTTTGTAGTGTTTGATGATAGTTGTCCAGGTGCTGATTAAATTTTAGTAAAGCCGTAGAAAAATGTGTCTCCTTTCTGAGATATTTGGATAGTTATTTCCCTTTCTGATTAGGCTGTGAGTTGAGGCAGAAGGATCATGATATAGTAGTTAGGAATTTTAAACAGCAGATCTAGCTTTAATGTAGAGTGTCAGAAAAGGAATTTTCCATTCTTGAGTATGAATTATTCAAAGCTTGCAGTTTTGGAAGGAAAGCAGGAACACCTTATGACCTCCAGCATATTCAGGGTTTTGGTTTTGAGGTTTTTTCTTTTAAAAAAAAACCTGAGAGTTCAAATGCATTTTGTTCTAATCTGATTTATGTTCACAGATCCATTTCCTGAACTGGACAAAAATCTGACGATGGATGCCAGTTGCTTCAAGGGTTTCAAAGTTACATATTAAAATTAAATCTTAAAGTTCATAACCTTCGCTTACTGAATGCTGGACCTCGATCTCATAGCAATGGGAAAAAACCCAAACCTGTAAGCTGTACCTTGGTTATGGCACTTACTGTAATGCAGCTCAGGTTGTGTGCATGAGATGGGGACTTCCCTTGGAAGGCAAGAAGAGACCAAGGTTTTTAATGTGAAGTTTAAGATGCGGTGGCATCAAAAATAGGGATAGTGCAGGGTCTTGGTATTACAGTCAAGGTTGTAGTCACCATAAATTGGCAAGTTTTTTAATTTGGTGCATGACAATTGACACAAGCTTCCAGTTTATTAGAAGTATGTTGAAAATCTAGGATGAAGAACAGCCTGAGTTACTTAAAAACTGACAAAATGTGTTTTACTCAAGGAAATTGAAACACAGACCAAAATTCAATGGATTTTTAATCTTAACAAACTTGAAGACTTGGCTGTGTTTGAAATAATAGTAGTAGTTTCTAACCTTCAAGCAGTATATCTTGGAACTTTGGTCTTATGTTTACTCTTGCTTGGTGGCTTGTTGATTATTTTTTGGTGGTTTTTTTTTTGAAAGATACTTGCTTAATGTGAAACAAGTTACTGGCTCCGTGTTGGTGTATCTGGAAGAAAGCAGATCAAAAATAAAGTTGGATTGTGAACTGACTGACCCTTTTAGTATTCTGTCCCTTCACAGTTTCTGAAGAAACCAAAAGGTACACTGGGATTCAAAACCAAAAAGTTCTGAGTTGTATGGTGACAGAGTAAATCCTAGTAAATCATAGGATCTGTAATCTATAAAGTTCTTAAATAGTCACAGGGCAACTGAACGATAAAACTTTTGACTGATACCATTCAGGTTAAGTACAGGAAAAAATAGGTTTTGTTTTGTATTGCATTGTATTTGCAGGATACTCAAAGAAAAATATGTGGCTTTGTTGCTAGTTAAACAGAGCTTTGAATCACTGTTTTTCTGTGATCATAAGATTGTTTATATAAGATATGAGATCAGGTTCTACTCTGAAATAGTACAATATTTTCATTTATCTGTTAAACTCCAGATGACTTTTGAGATTACAGCAGATAGTGCTGGAATTTCTTCAGTTGTTCTTTATATTTTATCCCTATTTTCTTTTTTTAAAAGACAGTAGCTTCTTCAGTAGCTCTGGAAAAAACTACTGAGATGACTTCAATACACATAATTAAATGATTATACTTAATGTCATATTTCTGTGGTTATGAATCTTGTATTATTTTCTATTCTTCTCAGTGATTCTTAGCCTTATTCTTAGTATCATAGTAGTGTTTGGAGGTAAAGCTTTCTTTGTCTGGCCTTCTCTGTGGTGTAGAAAAATTCTTAAATCTGTCCATTCTCTTTATAAGGACCACCTTAGCAGTGAAATAAACTCCTTAAAATCTTTATGGGTGAAACCAAATTTATATTTACTTTTTAATGTGGATTCCCTACTTTTCTCAGTACTGTACAGTGGTTTTAATTCCTTCTCACAGAATTTGATGCAGTGTGTCTGATGATATGTAAAGGTATCTGAATCATAACCTGTTTTTAATGAAAACAAAAGATTAAACAACCTGTTCTAGTGGAAGGTATCTGGGCCCATGGCAGGGGGGTTGGAACTAGCCCTTCCAACCCAAACCATTCTATGATTCTGTGATGTGCTGTGCACTAAAAAAAGTTCTTTGGTGCTAAGTGCATAACAAGCCTCAGTCAGTGGCTATATCTTCCAAGATACTCCTCTTGCTTGGGGTTGCTTTTGGGTGGAGACCTGAGGATGTGCAGCAGCCCGGGTGGTGGTTGTACAAGATGACAGTAGCAGCAATTTGTGGTTATCTCTGTGGCTGTATCAGTTTTGTGCTCTTAATTGTCACAAGGAAAACTTCCTACGGGAGGCTGTGTCATGCTGATGCAGGGTTGCTCTGTTGTAACCCGGCTGGAGCCAGCTTGTGACTCCTTGAGCGTGGGATTTGTATCAGGGCATAGTTTCTTGTTGCTTGGTAGTTTCATAGGGAAAGACCTGCGGGAAATAAATGTGGCTAATACATTTGCAAATTGATGAGGTCTTAACATGCAGGTCATGAATAATAATGATGTATTGGCCATCCCTGCTGATGAGGAAAACATCTTGGTCTTGCCAATCAAATATTTCCATTAAGGTCTAGACATATTTTTTCCTGGTTTGGGCAGTCTCTGTATAATGATTACTGCAGGAACATCTCTGTGTATTCTCAGAGAGCAGCTTCTAATTTGTTTCACATTTAAAATGTCATACATTTAGAGACAACCAGTATTCTCGGGTCTAAAAGAAAGTACTCTGGTGGTTCACAGAGGGAAAAAGTAGTTATGGGGTACTTCTGAAAAGTTAGGAGACCAGTAATTTCAGTTCAAGATCTGTTGCCTAGGAAGGTTTCTGTTCATTTTATGTAGGTGTGCATTGATGGGTTCACTGCAAGTAAGGAGAAAACGTGTGAATTATTTTTATTTAGTTATAAATTCATGTGATTTTGCTTTCCCACATCTTGGCCTTGGTATTCTGAGGTTTTGCAAAAACTGACTATTTGTCAGCTTTATTTAGGGACTGGAGTTGCAATTTCCTCATAAAACTTCAAAATTCTCAGCTGAAATTCTTTTATTTCATAAATGGTAACTGTTGGCACTGTAGAGTCTGTTGGTGATGAGCCTCTGTCAGTATGTGCTGCCAAAATGGTGATTCATCTACTGTCCGCTCCAAACCAGAGACCCTTACCCTGATAAGTTAGCAGTGCTTTCCAGTCAGTAATATTGCCTTTTTATTTTTAATACGTATAATAAATAGCAATACAGATTTGTATCAATTCATTGCATTTTTCAAAAGCTTCTGTTTGACTTTGGTTTGTAAGTACAATAAAAATAGTTCTAGTGCTACACATGCAGTGTTGCCATGAATATTTCAGGCTAATTGGTATCACACAGTTTTAGGATTTTTATATTGCCTTTATTTTTTTCCTTTATCATTCAATGTTTACTCTACTCCTCAGAGTTAGACCTCTGTTGTTTTTGTAGTTCCTTCATTTGAGATCACAGTCCTATGAATATCTGTTCTATGGATGCTGTCTTCCAGTACTGTTTCCCCAAACCTGCTTACTCTTGAAAACAGCATCTGTTGCTTCTATCACAATGTTTCTTAGAGATGTCATGACCTTATACCTCTTTCTGAAAATGCCTTACCTCTAATTGTTGACAGTATCCTCTACTTTCAGATCAAAAAAGAAATTACTTTTTGTTCTTTTGGACTTGGTGACATGTATTTTGTAGTAGCTGCTGTATAGCCAGTTTAATGTACTCTGTGTTATGGATTGATTTCCTCCATATGCCTCCTTAGCATCCTGAGACAGGGATATTGTCTTGGTGGGCATGTCTGCTGTATCTAGGAGCATGAGGACAGCTGTACCAAGAAGGGACAAAGTCTACTGGACCCAGTTTCCTGTTTGTGGAAGTAGCTGAGGAATAGTTCTGATAATAACAACCGAGGAATAGTTCTAAGCAGCAGAATTATAATGTAATTTAAAAATTATTATTATTTCCCTTCTTTCTTTTACTTTTGATACAGTTTTAGTAGACAGAAAGTTAGGGATATATGAATTATTTGTGTTTAAGTTAATTAGCAAATTCATGGCAGGATAGATTTTTTTGTGTTTTTAAGGTAACTGTATTTTTGAACTTCTGCCTTTGCTGGTATCTACTAGCAAAGTTTCATACCTGCTTTTAAGAAAGTGGTTCTATTTTACACAGCTGTCTAACTGGCTTTGTTATAATTCTGAGAAATAACTGGCCCTCTCCATTTTATGGATTCACAATAGTGTGTTATAGTCTAGTACATAATAATTCTTCGTGCTACGTCTTTTCTAAGCTCAAGTCTGTCCTGACTAAACTCTCTTCGTGAAGATTTTGGGTCCGTATCTCTGACCAGCCTGTTCTTTGCTCTTATGTTCTAAATTCTGCTGGATTCTAGTGTGGGTGGTATTACATGAGACTTTCAGTTTACCATAACATAGGGAATTGAATGACACAGGAGCTTCATGTGAGTGAAAAAGAGTAAGCCGTTCCCTTTCTAGTAATTCCAAATGATTTATTTACATTTTTGCTAGTGACCACTGAACTGCTCTGCTACAGAGCATAGCAGAGCACATGATGCAAGTGATGATCTCTGGCATGCCCACAGCTTGCCTGTGGGTCATGTTGGTTGTGTGTGGGGAGTTGTGTGTGTGTGCTCCCTTACCTACAGTGACTTTAAGCAATTCAGTCTCCATTGCATGGCTCTTTGCTGCTAGTGCAGCTTTGACTAAGCCAGGTAGTCTTACATCACTGACAAAATTTGTTCATCCTCTTGCAGATCACTTCAAAAATACTCAAAACAACATGAACAAAAACTACAACAAAAACTTCTGAAACCAGACAGACTGAACAGCAGTCTATAGTGTAGATGCCAGTGAGATGCTTTTGGTATCCTTTCAGTATTTTAAGACCTTTTTATTTCTATACCTTGTTTTCTCCTGACTGGGCTTTTAGAGAGGAATTATTTTTAATCCTATGACAACATAGTTTCTTGTAAAAGCTTTGGTAAGAAACACCATCAAAAAAGTAAGAAATGCTCTGTGGGGGAAAAAAAGTATAGTGTGTTGTTCAGATAATCCTCTGTTGAGCTTACAAAGAATTTTAACTCAGGTACAAGACAGAAACCTGCAGAAACCACACTTTGCTGTTGCTTGCTGTGTTTTACTAATGCCATATCTTCTGTAGTGTGTTAGTTGGTAGAAACTAGTAGTCATGTACTTGCCTTCATTTTCTCAGGACTTTTGTGGGGCTACTGTAGACATTATTACATTAGCCTTCATTTTCTGAGATAGCAAGGTTGTTTTAAATGAGGGGTCATATTCTGCAGTAGGAATTGTTTTGAAACATAGCCTGGTCTCAATTTGTTGAGGGTTGTGGTGAGTTTTTTCCTCCCTCTTGCTTTTGCATCAGTTTGTGACTGTTCTACTGATTCTCCATTTTGTAAGAAATTACTCTGGTATATGGGAATTTCTAGGTTTGTCTCTGAAACTTTTTTCTTTAAAATTTTAGAGAACGCTTCACTTGACTGTTAGTGATAATGCAACATCATGCTGAGTGTGTTTATTGCACATAGATTGTTACTTAGGATCTGCAAAGATTGTGAAGGCAGGTCTAAATCATTTATTTTGACTTCCCAGGTCAAATACTGAGGCACCTTTCTTGATCTCCAAAATTTTCTAGTTCAGTTCTTGACATGTGTTAGAATAGCAGCATTGTGACTTTAAGGGAGCAGGAAAGACTGTACACAAAATGAAGTTGCATGGTCCTGTTGTTTTTTAGAGAATGACGTGAAATAAAACCTACCTTGCAGTGTGAGCAATGGGACTGTTCTCACAAATGCCTGGCCAAAAGCAGATTTTAAAAGCAGCTGTATTTTCATTCTGTAAGTGCTTCTATACTTTGTTTATAAGACGTAAACCTGATCCATTTTATGATCAGGGATACTTACTTGCAAAATTTGAGTGTGCTTTACTTCAGAGTCTGGGGCTTTTGTGTGTAGTCTTATGTAATAACAGGTGACAGACTGTTATGTTTTTATAAATTATTAATTGTTCTTTATTGCTTAATTGGATAATTGATCTTGTCTTTCTGGGAGGAAGCTGTTTCTCAGTATGACAGTTCTATTTGTTGGACTCCTGTTCAGCCATCCTGGATTTGTTGGACAGCCCTGTCCTAAAAGCTTTTTCAGATCATATTCTGACTCTGAGGCTTGATGTTTGATAACCGCTGGTCTCAAACCCAATTGCATGTATTAATAATACTTTCTGTGTTTCTTCAATATGTTCATTTTCTGTCTGTGGTGTAGAATTGCCTGGCTGTATTTGTTTTCTTTCATTTCTCTAATTCATACTTCACTTATCTGGCATTGACTGGGTAGGAACATCATTTGCTTTTCCCAGGCGCAAGGAAGCAGCATGCCTTTTGTTCTGCGTTAAAGCCAGAGTTACAGTGTTGCTTTCTTTATTTCAAGAAGAGTTCTGAGCTGTGAGTGAGCTTTTTGAAATGACAATTCTTTGCATAATTGGGGTGTTTTTCAAGGTAACTTTTGCCAAAATTGAGATTATTGGAAAATAAGGGCATGTAAGGTTATGTTGTGAAGTAGATTTTACCCAGGGGCCTGGATCCTGTTACAGAATTTGTTAAAAAAAACCCCACTTCTTTCTTTGAATCTCACTTTGGCAAAAGAAACTTCAATGTAAGATTCAGGCATTCTTTGTAATCTCCTTTTTCTGTTATTTTGTCACACCCTTGTTCACTTACAGGAACTCAGCTGTGCTTAGGAGAAAATATTGCTCCCAACATACTGTGTGGGCTCACTGATTGGAGAATACAACAGGCTGGCATCTTAGCTTAGCTGTGGGCTTGATTCACTGTAAATGGGCTAATTTAACCTTGAGGTGCCATACTGCTGTGCAGGGATGCTACATGGGGGTAAGCCTGAGTTGCTTACAGTTTTCTGATTTTGTCCATTGATTTGTTGTAGTTAGAAATAAGGAGGTAACAGATGAGAAACACAACAATAACTAAAAGAGGTTTGTGACTTGTTCTGGAGAGTCTTAATAAAGAGTAATTGATGGAAGATCTGTGCTTTTTAATCCTTTCATGTAGAGAGACTTAAGCTGAGTATTCTGGTACTTCAGAAGAAAGAATAGAGCACAGTCTGTTATTACTATGATTGAGGCAAATTAGGCTGTCTTAAAGGTGTCACTATAAACCCGCTCTCTCTTGATATTTGGTTTTTTTTCTTATTTGAACGACAGAAAAATTTCAAGAATTTTGTAGTTGCTGGACTTCTCTTCTGTAACTGAGACAAGCACTAAAAATCCCATACTAGCAAAATTTGCGTATCAGTCTGTTCATTAAAAGACAGACGTTTTCTCTCCAGCCTTATCATTCTGCTATTTTGTGCCATATGTAGCCAATTAAAAAAACAAGGTAAGAAAGTATTGCTTGTTTTTTGTTCTATATAAATAAATGGAAGTGAGCATAATAGCAGCCAAAGGAAACATTCCTCTGTGATTGCAGCAAGGTTTGTCCAAAATAATAAGGTTTGTATTTTGTAAATGTTTGATTTGCCTCTGATGTTTAACATTTTAGGCTCTTGAATGTATGTGGGTGCATACCAGGCTAAGTGTAAAATTTCAAAATTCATTGGTGGAAGTCTTGTAAGACGGGACCACCTGCTGTGTTTGCTCGGCTGTTTCAATTGCTCTGTCATGCAATTTCTTCTGTTGCAAGTTGAGGAGGATGGAGGAGGCCACTCGGTTAAAGTATTACTTGGCATTAAGAGTTTGTGTGGGTCGCCACCTTCCTCATTTGGGAGCACAGAGTTTTATACATATGACTTCTAAGTCTTTCGGATCCACAGAATGATGGATCCTTCTTTATGTGGATCCAGGTGTTTTGTGCATATTTGTTCTAAGGTTTTAACTGAAGTAGCTGTTGAGACTGTGTATGAAACTAGCTCTGTCACTCTAGTCATAGCTGGTTAATAAAAATTGTTAAGAATAATACATTCTTTAGGTTTTGTAAGTGTCTTTATGTAAGTGTTCTTGCAGAAATAATGGGCACTTTGTTATGGGACTTTAGGCAAACCGTGCAGAACTGTATGGTAAATGGTAATAATTTTGGCCCAAAATCATCTGAGTCAGCCCAGGAGATGATCAGAAACATTACTTTGTGTTGGGCAAGAAACTTTCAAAGGACTTTTCTTGTACTGAGAGGACAGTACTGGTTAGCATACCTCTAATTTTACAGCCTTGTGTACCTGTGAAAGAAAATAAGATTCGTGAACATAATCCAAATTATTTCATTGTCTCTGTACTTCAATGTGTCTGTGACTGTCAACTAAACCAAAAACGTAGTCAAATGAGAACCTCCCGAGTTTATAAGCAAAATTATATCTCACCCTTTGTCCAGTCCTTCTCTGTATAAGGCCTCTGAAACCTTTGTAAGCGCTGATACAGGATGACGCACTGATGTTTGAGACATTTAAAAAACTTAGCTCTAGAAGCATTTCAAACAAAAGCTGCCTCAAGAAGCTGTTCTCCAAGGTAAGATGGTGCCAGTGTGGGAGACCAAGAAATCATCCTGTGGGAACTGCTGTGTGCCCTCTTAGCAAATACCATTAACTGATGAAATGTGCCCCTTACAAGATGTAGTGAGGAAATCATGCTTTAATACAACTTGAAGTATTAAAATAAGTCATGGGCAGTTTAATGCCATTTTAGAGGCAGCTCAGATGTGTTCTGCCACCTGGATCTGTCGCTTAAATTGTAATGTCCCGGTAGCAAAAACACTGTGCTGAGCACTCAGTAATGGAAAACCAGCGGGTAAAGGGAGCATAAAACCTGTATGTAAGAAGCCCTGTGAATACTGACTGCTGAGAATAGATTTAAATTTAAAGATCTTATTTTGTCCAACTCTGAGCTGGGATCATACAGGAATGATGGCTTGAGTAAATACATCTTGAATCAAAGAGATTAACAGATCTAAATAAGAGGCACCTTCAGTTTCCACAAAGAAAGCATCCACTGAAAACAATGCTGCCTAGTTAGAGTGGATTTCTTTTGCAACAATAGTCAGAAGATACTCCAGTGGCTAATCATGTGGGTCAGTGCTAGGATGGGTGATTTAGAAGCCATTAGCTTGTGCATTCCTGGTTGTCTTTTCCTAATTTTAATAACTTCATATATTTAAAAATCTATCTGAAAATGTGTAACAAAAATCAAGCTGATGTCCAGGTGTCCATGGCAGGAATGGAGGTGTTAATCTTTCAAAGAGATAATTTTAGTTCAGTTCTGTGGGTTTTTTCCCCTGTTTCTTTCTGTGTGTTTTTATTCTTTAGCTCTTAGTTGTAGTCAGTCCATGTCCTTTCTACCCAGCCCCCAACTCCAACACTGAAACGGCTCAAGGTTAAGAATTTGGCTGTTAAAGGAAACTGTTTTGTTTTGCATTAAGATTAATGGAGCTTTAAACTAACGAGGAGAGAAGAATTGTTCTGCTGAAATTATTAAACACATCCACTCTTTTCAGCAGACAGGTTTTTGTCCTCAGTTGTGCTGGAAATAACTTTTTAACAGATTGTACCAGCAGCAAGATACTGCTGCAAGTGCATAATGCCATTTTTAAATGAATGGTGAGATTGGATATGTGTAAATGTGGCAGTCACAATTAAAACCTAATCCCTAATAGTGCTCAGTAGGAGATAATTCAGTTAGAAATAATCTAAAGTTATACTCTTGTTCCTTTGTCCATGTGTATGCTTTATATTTGATTGCTCTAACAATGAGATACTTGAAAAAGTGAACCATAGTCATTATGATGTGATGGAAACATGGAGAGAGAATGCAAGGAAGGGCCTCTGAGCCTTCCATGTTGTCTATTAAAAAGACATTACAGTTCCCACCTTTTGTTCTAAATATCTTCAGGAATCCTTTTGGGAGCAATATGGCAGCTGCTTAAGTAATTCTGGAACAGAAAAATCTCGAAGTAAGAATCAAGCAGAGGTGTTTTGTCAGCAGCATATTTTTCATATGTGTTAACTTCTGATGTTTCTTATTCCCCATTGCCTTGGAGACACACCTTGGTGGGCATTCTGTCTGGCTTGTACAAGCCTTGAGAAGCATAACCAGCGGCATGCTTTATGCCTTCTCTGTTTAATTCTGTGTACAGTACTGGAAGTAAAATATGGTATTGCCAGTCCATTCTGGCTCGGCCCTGTATAACTTTGGCTGACTACAACAGGCAATAGGTAGTTTTCCTGATGAGTAGGAGTTCACTGCATGTGTGCTGACCACAGAAGCCTCCACTGCCATTTTTCACTGAGAGATTATGCAGTCCAGAGATGAAATGTTAATGTTTCAGCCAGATACTTCCAAATTCTTGAGGACTTTTTTAGTCAGCTCACTTTCATTTATTACTGGCTAAAGTATTAACAATATCCTCTCCTGTGCAGTACTTTGGAAGCATAGTTACCTATTTTTGTTTTCTCCCTTTAGGACAGGTGATAACCTTAGTAAGTATAAGGCAAAGACCAACAACTGGGGGTTTCTCCTGCACTGAAGTTTTCTAAAGAAAATAAATCAAATCTGAATTTGTACAGGAATGTTTGCCTTGCATTCCACACACTGAGTCAATTTATCTCAGGGGCTCTCTTTTTCTTCCTTCCCACCCTCTTTAAAGGCTTGGTGACTGGAAAAAAAAAAAAAAGGAGGGGTGTATGGTAGATTGTAAAAAGAGATTTTTGTAGCCACTGGTGCCAGGAATCATCAAGGAATGCTTAAGTAGTGCCTCTTGTGACAGCATCCAGTCTATTGGAAAAGCATCATGTGCCATCTGGCTTTGATTTTGACTTAATTAAATGCATGCAGCCGTCTTTAACAACTCGGCTAAGATTCAGCTGTCTTGACATTTTGTAAAGAGCTAGAGTTTGGATTTTGTTGAGGAAGCTGCAATAGTCACCTGATTTATGTTGTTTAGTTCCCTTTCAGTGTGGTCCATGCAGTTTGCTGATATTTGAGTGACAATTCTGTTTAAATAAACTCTTAAGACTTGCTGACTCTTGGAGGCCTAATTCAGTAGGGGTTTTCCACACTAGATTCTGGGATTTTTCTTAGAACTGCAGTTATTGTGGAATTTTTTAATAGTGAAAGGAGCTTCTTAAGTTCAGCCAAGTCATTTGTCTGGGAAAAAGGCAAGCTGCTTTGTAAAAGTTTGGTTACTCCACCCAAAGACTCTATACCAATGGGATTTTAGCTTTGTGTGGGGAGGGGGGTAGGAGGAGAAGGCTTTCTTTGCTGTTAGCTGTTTATTCTTAATGCAGAGAATAGCTAGGAACTACTTTTCATGGGCAAGCAAACCATCTTGCACTCATAAGGACCTGTCTTTTTAGCTACCTGTTGTTTCATCTTGCATCTTCAGCAGCAATTTACCTGTGTGGATAAAGGATGTTGAAAGAAATTGCTGCAGAGTTCTACCCATGCAGTTGTAATTAAAAATCATGCTTTAGTTGTTCTGAGTGCTAGGTATCTTCATTTTTGAGGTTTTATCACTTTAATCTTTAAAATGTAGAAAAAAAAGTTAAGGGAAAACAAATGCACAGAAATAGTATTTTTATTTAGCATCTAGGTGAGATGAGCAAAGACTTGTTCAAATTGGCCTTTTCATTCTTACATAGGGTTTTACCAAGTTGACTAATGATAATGGTCCAGTGTTAATTTAAAACAAGTCTTCTACCATATTCCCAATACTCCTCAATGGTCAATTTTTATCTTTTTCATCTAGCTATCAAGGATTACTCCATTTATTCCCTTTTTTTTAATCACTGGAAATGCTATGTTCTTGAAAGGCCCTCCAGGAAGAGGGAGTACTTTTAATAGTTATATGTGCAGGCTTATCTAGCCCTTTTTTTAGTTCTATATTGCAAGAAATGTTTTTGCTTTTTAATCTTTCTAGGTCTCTTATTTTTAGCAAGTTATCCTTGGCCCATTGCCACCTATTGTATGAATGGAATTCTACAGTTCTCATTATGACCATCAGTTTGCTTAGACCTCTTTAGCTGATTCACTAAGTACAATATCCAGATCCCTCCTGCTGTGTCTTAACAGCTGTGCTGCAGGCTTGGGTTGGACACTCCCCCCTGGCCCCCAGGCCCCTTAACCTATAATAGGCACTCTGGCCTGCTTGTTGAAGAAAGCAGCTTTAGGAGCTGCTTAGCTTACCTTCACATCTCCATTTCCCTGTACCCATTCATGTTTGAAATCAGGATTAATGAAAAATTTGCTATTTTGATAGCCGTGGTGATCGGTTCTCTATCTGTAGAAAAATACCATGATGAGGTAGCTGTCAAATTTCCTCATGCAGTGCAGCTAAACAAGTCTTAAACCTGGCCTTGAGAGCCCTGCTCCCAACAGAGAGGGACTGCTGGACTCTTGCTTTCATGCATGTTGAATTCTTTGCCTCTGTCTTCAGGTGGCTGAACGAGGTTGCATTTCTTGCAAAGGAAGCACTTACCAGTGATAAGGAAGAACATCTTCCTTCTAATGTTGATCTGATTACTGCAGGACTAATTGACTCAGAGTAGTTGAGAATCAAGGAGCTTTAATTTCCTATTGTCCACCTGTACATGTAAGCATCAAGATAAGAGACTATGCATTTTTAAAAACTTGGATTGTTTGGAATTAGTTTCCTAAAACCACATGCTAGTGTGCAGTGTTATTTATGTTTACTGCTAAGTTAAATACTTGAGAAGCCCTCCCAAACTTTCTTGTTGTTGGATATGAATTGATTATCAGAGCATGAGTCTCCTTCCCTGGAAATGCATTTAGATTGTTTTGCTTGTGTTTGTTGTTTAGCGGGAGTGGTGCATAGTGCCTCTGGGCTTGAGGGTGGCATTATTGTAGCTGTAGACATGTTTTCTATCATTTTATGAAAGCATTTGTCTACACTGCTCTGGTTTTGGAGACATTTTAGAGGTGATGTAATATATGCAAACAATGTTGATATTTTTACTTACCATGAAATAGGTAAGCAAGACAGTGTAAGCTGGGGTGCTGGAAATAAATCCCCTTCAGGAAAGCTGTCTGATTGTTCTGCTTGTTTCCTCTGTGTCCACATTTGTTTGAAGGAGACTGTAAGATAGAAACTCGAACCATAGTTAGGTTGGGATAAGACTAGAGGAAATGATTCAAGCTAGCAACTATGACTCAGTTGAATTGGAGTTGGCCACAAGTTCCTTTGGCATCTCCTGTGAAGTGGGATTGTGGGGCATCCCTTGAAGACCTCAAAAAAAACTAGAGAGATGCCTGCAAATGTAGCCAGGTCACAAGTCCCTGATCTGTATGTGCATCCATGCTTGGGAGCCCTTTCACAGCTGATGGGGGTAGCACAGGAAGCTTTGCAGTTGATTGTACAGAAGATCTGAAGTCAGATCTCTCGACTGATGTGTGGCTCAGCTGTAGAGTAAGTCAAGAAGTGTGTAAAGCAACTGAGACCACCATTATTTGGAGTAAGACACCCTCTCTTCTATTGGTACACTGCTATTGTATGAAAGGTAGGGAGCATATCTTCTCTAACCTGTTAATGAGTTATTTGTACTTCACCCACAGTTTTGATTTCAGTTTCATGCTTATTCTGAGGTTTAGCAAAAATGTTTGCTTATATTCTACTTAGCTTGTAGTAGATGCTCCCTGTAAAGGACTGAACCAGTGCTTAGTGTTTGGATGAATCTCAGTGTGTTTTCTTGTGCCCTTCAATTCTAATTTCCCTGGATGGAGAAACAGTCACCTTAAACTATGTTGTTGTAGTGCGTAGTAGACCGGTCTTGGTGCTTGACTGTCTAAAAAGACCCTGGTGCAAGCTTTTCATTGTTTGTATAGTTAACTGTGGGTCTGCTTTTCTTATCTTTGGCGGAACTGACTTTTGAACCTGAAGATATTTCTGCTGTTTCAGTTTGCTCCACTTGAGGTGTCTACAAGCACATGCATATAGTTTGAAATGGGGGAGAAGGGCCCCCACCCAAATGAGGATATTCACATAAAGGTAATCTCCATCACCCCTTTGTATTTGTAATTGTGAAACAAATGCTTATTCAGAGGAGGGAATTCTGTCCAAATAAACAATAGAAAAACATGAGGTCTCAAAGTTCAGGAGCCTGACCACTACAAACGCTAAGGAAGAAAAGAGGTATATAGCTTGACTTTTCTAGGATTACTGATCTACTTTCATTCAATGTAATTTGTCATGTGGGAATTTAAAGAACTTTACATTGACTACAGTTCAAATTTTATGCAGAGCATCAGCACTGCATCTTGTATTACAACTGTACTTTGCACTAAGAAAAAATTTAATGTCTTTTGTATGGCACAGTTTACTTGGTTGTGATTTTTAAAAGTGCTGATTGGAAGACACAGGACACAGACTGAAAACTGGAAGTTAAACTGAGGTGGAGGTTGAATACAGGAAAGAAAAAACCTTTTTTTCTCTCTTCACCACCTTTTCACTTGTCTGCTGGAAAAGAAAGAGGGGGTCAATGCTTTAATGAACAGCAAGGAAAGGTTTTTGAATAAGTTCTCAAATACTTTTTATTTTCAAAAAACATTTGCTTTTAGGTATGTTTTTCAAGTAGAATATCTTGAACAGCTTCAGTTTTATGCTTTCACAGTTGTTGAGAATTTTAAGGATAGTAAAAACAGATTTCAAATCCTTAGGGTTTTAATAAGCTTTTAGCAAGGAGAATATCTCTGTGAGAAGAATGACGTTAAAGCAAAGAGGTCTTATTTCTTATTAAAAGTTTGGAGATTTAGACTTTGGAGAAGAATGAGGCTTCTGTCCAGTGTGGCTAGCCCTTGAACTTTCTGGATTTTGTTGGCTGAAACCTGCCTTGTGACACATAGCTTGTGTGAAGGTAGATTTGGTCCTTGGGCTAAACAGAAAGTAGAGTGAACCATGCCACCTCCAGGATCAGGTGCATTTGTTGTGGGCAGACAAGTCCTGAGGGATTTAAGGTGGTCCTTACAGCACTGAGTACCGCTCCAGCCCTTGCATCTTTCACAGGCTGTAATACAGGTAACTACAACATACAAACTGGTTTTGTATTACCAGGCAATGAGCATTGTGGAAACTGCAATCTCCTCTGAAACCATACAGCACATGTGCATGTTTTGTGGGTAGGAATCTGGGCTGCAATCAGCTCCTTTAAGTTATGTTGCTCAGATGAAAAAGCAAAATACAGTACAGTGACAATAGTTCAGTGTGCATATAGTATATAGATCCCTTTTAAAATATGGGAGGGCTATGACCTTGCATTCCAGAGGAGATTAAGTAGAAAGCATCAGTAAAAGCCATCTGTAATCAGATTCTCTGCACAGTTTTTCCTTTAGTGCTTTTGATCTGAGATGAAGCCAGTGAGTGATGTGAAAGTTGCCTTAGCAGAGCATGAAACTTTCGAGCTTCATGCATTTGGCACATGTTCAAATGGCTCTGTGTGGGGTCAGTTGTACTTCAACCTTGAGCTTTAGGCATGCTGCTAGAGAGTTCAAGCACATTTATTTGTCCTCTACTTTCCTCAGTTAATATATTCTGTCTTAAAAGTGAAAATATTTAACAGAATGACTTTTTTTCACTTTTTACACAAGTCAGATGTTAAATGTCATAGTCCAGATAGCTTTTCTTCTTTTTTTTAACCTCTTCCAAATTCAAGCTAGTATTTCAGTTTGGGATCTGGCCAGAATTAGCTGAGGAGTTTCTTATCTAGCCTCATCATTCTGCAAGCATTCCCTTAAAACTCTCCTTGAGTTCAGAGAAATGAACTGGTAAAGTCTTGCTGTGTCTCAACTCTGCCTGCCCTGCATCTTGGCAAACTATGAATCTAATAGAAATGTGCTTTAGCATTAAATATTTTGGCAGTGATCCTAGTTTGGTGTTGCTCAGTGCAACAAAGAAATAGTAAATATATCACAGTATTGCTTTCATGCCAATTAAAGCAATAACTATTTAATATTTGTGGTTATGCCATGCTATGGGCCAAAGCTGGATATGATCATCTGCAGCAGTGCTGTTTGTTTATCCATATAGTGTAGTCTGTGCAACTTGTAAAACTAAGAGATTTTGATTGGTGTTGTGTGGCACTTTCCCCAATAAAGGAATACCTGTTAAATGTCAACATGTTTAGGCATTGCTCTAAAATAATTCCTTAATGCTCTCAAGTGTTGTCAGTGTGTTCATTTAACAGAGAGGTGTTACCTCTTCAGCCACAGGACAGCTGCTGACAAGTACACCTTGCTTGACTTGATTTTGCTTTCTTTCATTTTCCCCAGTTGATTATTGATTTGGATTTTTTTTTTTTTT
>VXAC01008235.1:608481-618875 GCA_013399225.1 Rhipidura dahli | reverse complement strand
TTTTTTTTTTTTTTGTTTGGCACAGTACTCAAGTACAGTTGGTGTACAGTCATGTTCATATTTTGCTACCTTTTTTCATGCCACAAAAAAGCGTGTTTTTTTTTTTTCCTGCAAAGCTCTTTAAAATGCTCTTTTGCACTTCCTACCACTGCCCAAGCAGATAGGCAGATTCTGAAGGCTGGACTCTGTATTTCGTCTCTTCCATCTATCATTTTGTTTAGCCTCTGGTATGTGTCATTGGCAAACAATGCACAGCCAGTACAAACTGTTGTAAATTTGTCAACTGCAAACCAACAGAGAAAATACCCAACTCAAATTTTATACATGGTAACCTCCCTCCCTCCCCCCAAGACAAGCTGCATATTTGATAAGCTTAGGCAAAAAATATTTCAACACTGTTAGCATTGCAATGCTGTAAATACTTCAGTACAATTTATACTTGAGATACTTAGATAAAGGTATTATTCAGCACGGTGCAGAGTAGCAGTCCAGTGTAAAAACTTTATGCTTGAAAGCAAAGGGAAAGGTCTTTATTTTAGGGTGAAAGAGAAAAACTGTTACCTTTTGTGTTCTTTGGTTTTTCTACACTGTAATTTCCTGGTGTTAGAGCTGAGTATTTCACCATGGGAATGGCTGGGGTGGGATGGTTGTGAGCACCTCCAAAGAGGCACGAGGCCGCATTTGGGACCACCTACTCAGCACCGTGTCCGCACGAGCAGGAGCACAGGTCATGACAGCACCTGTGCTCCTGTGGGACCTCAGGGCTGCTTGGAGCAGCCTCCCCTGCTGGCTCCCAGGGGCTGGTGGCCAGGAGCTCTGGGAAGGAGGTGGCTGTGGCAAGGCCAGCAAACCTCTCCCTGGCCTCTCACTGGGGCCAGTTCAGCTTTGCTTTCTGGTCCAGTGACAGGAGACTGCTTTGAGTTGTACATCGACTGGTGGAATTGCTCTTTGTTTTTCTGCCTTTGGTAATAGGGCAACATAAAAGCAAAAGAAAACTAACAGGTAAGGGAATATTTTTATTTAGTGTTATTTTTCACATTTTCTTTTTCTTCCCTTGTTAAATTGAAAAACTTGTCTTTTGGAACAGCTCATACAGTGTTGTAGGTTATGGATGATGCTACTCTGTGAAATTTTGGAAGTTGACTTAGGGTTTTGGAGTTAAAGTAATTTCTTCCACTATGTTCTTCAGAAAATTATGAAGTTGCAAAATGAAGTTGCCTTAAAGGTGCTTTTTAAATGTATCATTTGCTGTACTGAAAAGATCAGTAATGTTGACATTGAGTAAAAAGTGACTTTTCTATATAGTTTTGTTTTGCACAGAATTTGAGTACCTGCTGATAAATCTTATGTAATGCTTTTTCATCAGCAGATGAGAAGCACTTTTTTTAATTTGTCTCTTAGGGTAGAAGACTAATTTTCTAAATGCAGGGAGGTTTTTTCTGGCCCTGTGCTGCTTACATTTTAAATCCTCTTGACAAGCAGAGCAACTGTTCTGCTCCTTCTGCATATGTATAATTAAGAGGCTGATTATATTGCCTCCTAATCTAGATTATCGTCCTGTAGAAAAAATGTGTTCCATCTGCAGAAGGAATGCTGAAAGGCAGAGGTGCAATATAATACCAGCATGGAGGAAAGCATTACCAATTAATAGCACTCTCAGGAGAAGTAGTATTGTGTTCCTTATCACAAGACCATTTTTAAAGTTTCACAATTTATAAAACTCAGCCAATTTTTCCTTGCTTGCACTTGACAGACACTGTAAGAATCCTGAAAATGCTCATTTGGTTTAGGTTGAAATAGGCAATGTTTTTATTGAGGTTTGAGGTAATTTCCTGTTGGTGGAAAACTTTTTAAATTACATTTTTACAGCTTTAAGCCGTTTTAGTGAGTATACTGTAGCATTATTAAGTGCACTAACTTAGTAGTTTGTTCACTGTTTTGTGCTAAGCTCTTGGAAAATTGATACTGAGGTAGGAAGATGTAGTTGTGACACCAGATGATATAGCTGGCTCTGTGGCAGCAAACTGTCTGGTCCTTTATCTTTTAGAAGATCACTGTAGAGAACTTAGCGTATCCAATAGGGTTTATGCTCTGTGTATTCCTCTGGAGATTTGCTTACAGTGAAGTAATGAATGAGGAAAACTAGTAGGGTTCAATGCCACTGTGGTGACTATGCCAGGTAGCACTGAGAGGGTGAACTTCTAGAGCAGAGCGAATATTTAGTAGACTTTCTGTTTTAGTCCTACTAAGTTGCTAAACAACGTGGCTGTGTATTAGACCCCAAAAGTGCCCATTCACTTTTGTTGATAACGAAACTCTCCCAACCAGAAGGTCTTTCTGTTGCACGTTGGGCCTCAATGATAAATAGGAAATATCAGACTTCCAATATGAAATACAGTACAACAGCATTGCAGAGTTAGTGTGCGGATATTTCTCTGGATATTTCTCACAGCCTTTAAACTTTGTGAAAGAACCACTGTACCAAAAAAGTTCTAAAATAGGAATTGGTGAAACTGAGGAATTCAAAGGTTATATACTAAAAAGACAGTCCTTTCTGAAAATTCATGCAAATTTTGAAATAATCTTGAAATACATATAATAATTATAGTAGATAACTGATAAAGGAGGGAGGAGAAAGGGATTTGCATTTGAAATGAGAACTATAAGACAGAAACTTGTGGTTTGGATAACCGTATGGAAAATTAAGTGAAATTTTTTCTGTAAACTTAAATTGGATTATGCCCAGACAAGGAAAAACCTATGACTGGTAACAGTTATGGATCTTTTGTAGCTCTGAAATCCTGTATGTAGCCAACCAGTCTCTCCAAGTAATTAGCTAATATTTCAAAGTAAGGAAATTCCTGCATATTCTGTACAGGAACATAAGCTGGGGGCTTTTAGAAGGAAGGAAGGAAGAGGTACTGTCTAGCAGATAGCCCATGCTTGCTTTAACTGGTAGTGTCCATGCACTTGAGAGATACTCATGAAATGTTTTTACTTAGAGTTGCTTCACGCAGCTCAGAAAATATGTGAACGCAGCAGGAGTCTCCGCAGCTTTCCTCAAATAATGAAATGGGAATTTTAGGTCTTTTACTGCAGAATTATCTAACTTCCTGCACTTCAGTCTTACTCATGCTCCGGAAACTCCCTAATGTAAGAAGCTGCGGTTCTTCCCTCTCGAGTGGCTCAAGAGGTATCAACCTCAGCCCACATCAGCACAGTATCACAGCTGCTAAAATCTTGTTGTGTGGTGTGGACCCAGACCAACTTAAATAGATTATTGCTAGCCCATCTCTGCCTTCCTGTATCTTGGCAAGAATTAATGTGCTGTTCTCCACAGTTCACTAGAAATTAAGAGTGCTGTTCAGCTTAGTGGGAGGAGACTGAGAGTTTTGGGATATGCTCCCAAAAGGCACGTCTTCACCTCTATTGGACAAGAAAAATCCAAGAACACCAGTGCAACTTTTCTCCAAATTGTATCAGCTGCATGTCTTTCTGGAGTATCTGTGTAGTGCTTTTCAAGTGCTTGTGAAGGAAGGTACAGACACTTGTTTCTGAAACATGAGATGAACAGGAGACATGGGAATTTGGGCTTCTCATAGTGCTTAACTGCTGTTGTGGTAAAGAAACAAACAGCAACACAGGAAGTATGGGAGTAGCTGTTTTATAAAAACGTGGATTTGTACTGACTGACCTGCTTGGTAAAAGGCTTGCAGTACCTTCTTAATTTCAGCAGTCCTTAATGGTGAGATTTACTAATAATACACTCTTCTAATAATAAAAGCAAAAGCTCCAGGTCTACTTTTAGGAATACCATTTTTAATGTATGTTAAAAGGAGAGTTGTAGTTATTAGTAAAGACAACAAGATTCATCTTTCGGAGCTGAGATTGAACACATGCTTAAAAATAATTCACCCACTGGTCTTCAAGTCCATTGCTAGCTAAACAAAAAACTCCAGAGCTTTACAAATTAGTCATTACTGTGTCTGATGTTTAGGCCCTAGAGTGGATATGCAGTTTATAGTAATTAAGTGCTTGAAATAGGTAATCCAGAAACCTCCCTGTTAAGCTGTTTAAAGAAGTATCCCAACATGAACATCTGTACAGAGAAACAGTCCAAATTCTCCCAGATTAATTCAAAGGGGAGAGTCAGGACTGCAGTAGCAAAGCAAATTTACAAACCTCAAGCTTAGGGTAAACTTCTACTTCTTCCCTCCTCATCCCTTTATTTTTTCCTTCCTTTTTCTTGGAGATTGCGAATTACTCTCCTTTTAAAACAAAGCCAAACTAGGCAGCTGCAGAAGCGGTGCTTGCTCATCTTTTATGTTCTCTGCAAATGTTGAAATTTGTGTTCAGAAAACAGAAGATGTTTTTTGAAGGTGATTTGACCTCCCATCTATGGCTGGGAGACTGCCCTAACCACCACGATGTGTGTTGGGACATGTAATGCTCCTCAACCACTGTGTGGAAGCAATTCCAGACCGGAGGGCTGGGGTGAGAGTACGAAGGGAATGTGATGTTTATTTTTTTTAAACACACACATATGCACACTCTTTTTTTTTTTTTTCTTTTTTGCGGACTATGATTAGGATGAGTTTTGGAGAAGAGGTGAATGGAGAGTCTTAGGTAGAGATTTCCATTTCCAGAATTTGTAATGAGGAACAAAATGTGTGTTAACACTTGTAGAAGCAATTGGTGATCCAGAATGAAGGGAGGCATGAGGCAAAGGTGCAGGCGTCTTCAGGAAGCAAAGTACTGCTAGAACTACCTGTCTCCAAATGTTGTTTTTATTTCTAAAAAAAGTTTTACTCCTAATGATTGAGTTTATGATGCAACTAATGTAATGCTCATCCTAGTCTTAGATGCATAAGAAAATCTTCACCAGACAATAAAGTTTCCTAAATCACAAAATGTCGAATTATACTACAGAAGACTGGTCAGCCTCTGACCCCAGAACAAATGATGCAGAAACAGAGTAGCCTGTTGAATTTGGAAAGCAGAAGTCTCTCCAGTTGCTACTTTAGCCAGAAGTTCAACTTTATTTTACTATGATAAATAAAATTTTACTAAAAGCTTTTCCTACAGTTTAGAGTGTGAAAAATAATGAATTTGGAGAGATAATTTAAATACAGTGCAAACAATTTTTTTCAGTATGCCACTGTTGTTGCCTACTATGTAATATAGTATGTGATTTAAATGTTTATCATTCAGAAGAGTAGATTGTTTCTCTGCTGTTTTTAGTGATTGATGTTTTTCTTGAACTTGAGATGTAGCTAAATCTTGCAGTAATTTTCCTACTTTGTAATTCAGTCTGAGCCTACATGCGTAACTCGTAAGTATAAAACAAAATTCAGGGGTTTTGTCTCGGGGATTCTTTGCACTTCTCCCCTTTGAAGAATCAGGTCTCTGCTCAGAATATGCTTTTGGGAAGGGCAGGTTGTGGTGATGAGCTTGAGAAGAAAAGGCAAGTTTTGAACAGAAGTACTGCTGACAGTGGGCAGGCTCTACAGAAGACTATGTTGCTTTTCTCTGAAGATGGTCATAAGAATTTGCCTGTGGAAAATTGTGAGGACTATCGAACACTAGGATAAAATACTGCTTTGCTCCCAGCTCTTGCACGCTTTGGTGTTAGACTTTTAAGATGTGCCTTTTCTGAAAGGAAAGCAGCTGTTGCATGGCATTCATAAATTACACAGATGGGATCTTGTGGGTCCCACAAAATACTCAAATTCCTTAGCCCTGTCAGTGACTTTTTCAGAATGTCAATACAGGCAGTCTTTACATGTTCTGTCAGTTATCAAGATGAACAAGTTCAAAAATCTCCTGTGCAGTGTGGTATTTGAACATTCAACCTCCTGCCAACACTGACATCCTAAACTGGCGTGCTCAGGCGTGAATTTTTCATGAGTGTGGTTGCATGCTGCTGGAATACACGTTCCCGAGAAGCGGTCATGTTCGCTGGCATAGGCACCAGTGGGAGACAATAAGCTCTGTATACGATGCTTATGTGCACATAACAGTGGTCCCACCACCAATGTCAGGAAATAGAACTGTAATTATAAATTTTTCTCCCATGTTGCAAGAATTATTGTACAAGCATTTTTTCCCAAAATTCCACTCATACTTGAGTGAATGTTGCGCAGTGAAGTTGTGAATTGTGCTGCATGAGCAGGATGTGTCTTTTAATAAGTGCATCTGCGTAGATGACAGATACTTTTGCCAAGCAGAAATACAGATGTTTGTCAAACTGAGTAGTTTTGTCATAATTAAATACATGTTTTTAATCGGGAAAAGCAGCTAATTGTGTGTGTAATGTTTTGATAGTCTTTATTTTTTTGAGTCTTTGAAGTAATGTGCCTGCTCCTAGAGCTAATTAGGTCAGTAACATGTGTAATACAATAAAGCTTTTGAAAAAGAGGTGCAAATGAAAGCCAGTTTGGAAAATGTCCATTTAGAGCAGTAAGCATACTCTAACTTCCGAATATAAGAATTCTCCAGTACGACAACACAATTTACTGTTAAATCCATGCAGCTTTTTGAAGCTTCTGTTTGTGTAAATTTATAATCCATTGTGATTTTAGTGCATTAATTGGTAATTCACACCACAATCCTGTAATTTCTTAAGAAAAAATAACCTTTGTCATTAACCCAGTATAATTATCTTATTGGTTAATTATCTCTCATTAATCCTAGGAAGAATTAGGCCTCAGAAATAGAGAAAAGGTAGCAAGATACTCACAGAGGTGCCAAAAACGGTTGCATATCTAATGTTGATAGTAAATTTTCATGAGGAAGGATTTTCTTTTAATGTTTTGTGATGATATAAAGTAATGAGGTTTTAAGGAATGGTATATACAGAGTAATCTACACAAAGTGAAATATTTGAAATTACAAACATCTAGGCTTGTTTAGAAAAAAGGAAAATTTGTTTTAAAGAAAACGTTATGTTTGCTGGGGGACTGGGGCATTGTTATCTTTTCTGTTGTTGGTTTTGTTTGGTCTTTTGTTAGATCTAAAATATATGGTAACAGTGTACTGATGGCTAGGGAGAAAAAGGCATGGCTGCCATAATGTGATTGATACCTGGGGTGTGATGTGCTACAGATTAGTTCGTCTCCACAGAATTGAATTTTGCATTTTTCAGGTTCCCAACTCAGAACAGATTTAGCATAGTGGTGCTTAACTGCATGAATGTTTCACGCCCTGCTCTGGCAAGTGTGTGCCCTAGGAAGGCAGATGAGTATTAACCATCTTGTCAATAAACTGCATAAAACACTGGTGGTTTTTTATTGACATGCTCTTTTTATTACTGGAGCATCATGAGAGAGTTAACCTTGATTGTATTAGCTGTCTGTCTCCAGAAAAGCAGCCCCCTGTCTGACTGTACCAGGCAGCTCAGATACTGCAAGCTGATCAGGCGGAAACTGCCATACAGTCCTTTGCAACTTGCTTTGTGAACTGCGTTTGGTAATTTTAGGAGCAGTTGCATTGCAGTTTCTGCCCTAGAAAAATATATTCAATGCTGTATTTAGTGTTTGCTTCTTCATCTTTACATGTTTGAGTTCTGGGTCAAAGTGGAGTGAGGGAAGCTCTCTTCCTTTACTGAGACAGTAGTAAACAAAAACAGAAGAGAAGCTAAGGGCAAGGTTACCCAGACCTGTTCTATTTCTGTAATAATATGCCCTTTTGTTTTCTTGAGGATCATCACACTTGCTTCTGAGTTTTTATTGCTCTAAGACTGAAGAACTGAAATGGCGTGCAGAGTGCACAGCAGAAACATGGCTTTCATACAGTGGGAGCAGACTTCTGCATCTATTCAGTTTGAAGCACTATGTACTTTGAGTGAACAGGGTTGTATAAATTATATAAAGGTGAATTAAGACAACTTTAGGTTTTGTTGACTGTTTTAGCACTGGGGTGGGGGAGGAAGGAATAAATGCATGTTGTTTGAACCTCGCTTTAAATATTTGCATTGTTGAGGAACATGGTGACAAAGGATGGCTTCAGTCTGTAATTTGGATGGTCTGTGAATGTACATATCAATTCTGAACAGAGATCAAAAGCTAACGTAAAGAACAAATTTGTTGTTAAAGTTTAAAGCACTCAAATTTTAGGAGGAGCCTGACCCTTCTTTTGAAGTTTTTTGTTTGTTTTCTTTGCAGAGGAATGGTGAGGGAATCAACAAATAAGACATGTTTTAAAATTCAACACTTTACTGAGCCTCTTTTTTCTTTAAAGTTAAATAATACTGCAAAGCAGAGGAATCTTGCTGAAGAAATTGCTATCAGTTATTATGAAAGCAGGTCATTCTTACTGTTTGCTAGATTTTTGTTTAGATGTATAATGTTATGTTCTGTTCACTACATAGCTGTGGGTTCTTAAATGCTTCTGCAGTAACTATTAAAAATAACTTTTACTTTTGGGATCAAATCGTGTTTTCAGGGGTTGATAAGAATATTCTTACAAGAATTATTGGGAAATGTTATACTTTCTCACTGTCTGAAAAGTGAGCATTTGTGCTGTGACAAAAATGGAAGATCCCAAACAGCAGCTGCCATTAAAATCAAATAATGGTATGAGTTAGTCAAGATAAGCATTCTATTAAAAATGGGCAGTTCAAGAGAAAGTATTTAAAATGGAAACCTAACACTCTATAAAACTCCTGTGGCTTTTGGCAGACACATCACAGGGCAGACCCTGAAACTAACAGGCAGTGAAGCACTTTTTTTCTGGTGCTGGGTCTTAATCAGTGCTGTGTCTAAAAGTGTAGCTTCTTTTTTTTTTTTTTTGAAACCACAGCAATCTGTAGACATAGGCATAGCTGTAGCTTTGTAAAAGGTCACATTTAGACTGAACGAAATAGGTTAAATTTATTTTTTATAAGTATACTGTTACCATCCACCAGGTCTGTTAATGTCTGTCTTTCAGGCATGGTGAAGTTCTTTACAAACAAAGTGCAAATTGATGAAATTAGTCTTTTCCTTTTTTAATTAATGCACAGTCCTATCTATGTGATCATACAGACACACTCAGGGTATTTTTTAATTTGATTTGTCTGTAACTCCTACCTTTTCCCTAATTCTGCGGTGGTTTTGCAGGCTGTTGGATTGCATTCAGTCTGTTTTTGTCACGGGTGCATTGGCAAATGATGACACACTTTTCCTGGGATGGACAGGAAGGCAGAAAGATAAACCAGCATTGTTGGAAGCATATGATAGTTGCAAAGTAAAAAACCTTGAACCTTATGATCGTAAAGATTACTTTGTCAGGTCATATTTTTCCTCTTGGAAGTCTGTTTCTGTTATCAGTTTGAATAGATAAAATACAAGTTGTTTCTAGGCATAACCTCTTTATAAACCATTCTTATCATTGTTCGTAATAGCTGAAAGTACAAAAATGTAGACCTATAAAAACGCTTAATGTTAACTGCACAGATTGCATATGTAAACAGACTATATATATAAAATCATCCATAAGTAAACTTGGACATGTAAATATGGATAATCCAACCCTTTCAAACTTGTCTGGTAGGAGGTTTGTTAGAATAAGTGAACTTATATAGAGTAGTTCTCTTTTGGCCAGCTGGCTATTTCTTTTCATAGCACAATTATTCATGCCATTATTGTACAGATTATTTTGTCATTTGGAAGGAAAAGCAAAAAGATAGCAAAATATATTTAAAAACAGTGTAAGGTATCTGAGTCTACAGATGGATTCCTCTGGGCTGGATGTGCCATTAGCGTCTGTAAAATCCAAAACCAAACTCATGGCTAAAAGTAAATGGGAGTTATTTCTCAGTAATTTTTGAATAAGTTGTGTACAGATGGTCTGAGTGAATGCTGTACCAAACAGATGTAGGAAAGTGTTTAGATGTTGGTGATGTGCTAGGAAAAAAAATCAGAACTTAAGCTATGCTTTGCAAGTGTTATTTTGGTGTGAGGGAGGGATGGGACTGGAGTTGTTTAGTTTCAGGATCAACACTACCAGCAGGCTTCTGCCATCACCCCTGCTTCCAGAATCTTCACTCACTTCAGTCTTTTCCCCTCTTGTCTTGTCCTTATTCTTACTCCAGGTAAGCTGGGTCTGTTTTGGCTTTGCTCTGGCCTGGGTGCCGGTTTAGGATTGTGGGGACCGTAAGAGCTAGGAAGCTTCCCTGATGGTCTTGTGCTGCTCTAGAGGGGCTCTTGCATAAAAAGATTTCCAAAGACTACAGTTTGTCTGTGTTTAGTTGCTTTGTAGAGATAAAATATATGTAAGCATGCTGCTCTGGGTTATGTGCAAATATTATTTAGAAGCTATAAATTGGGACTAGTTAAGTTTAGGTACTTATGGTAAAATAATAGCTAAGTTCTTGACACTCAGCAGCCCCACTTTTTTTTTTTCCTTTTTTTTTT
>VXAC01008235.1:478977-608475 GCA_013399225.1 Rhipidura dahli | reverse complement strand
TTTTTTTTTTTTCTGTGCTACTTTGGCTCTATGCTTTCTGAACATCAAGGGTGTTTGGGTGTTTGTGGGATCTGGGTTTTTGTTGGGGGTTTTCTTATTATTTATTTCTAGTAGAAGGATTCAGCAGTTTCCAACTTCTGTTGCTGAAACAATGGAATCACTTTGAAAAAAAACCTTTAAAAATAAACATCTGTTGTTCAGTTTTTTAAAACCTACAAATAAATGTGAAGTTTCTCTTCCTTTTCAGATACTTTTCATCTGGAAATTGTTATCATTAGTTTCTTGGGAAAAGCTTCATTAAATTTTTAACTTCAAGTACTTTAATTGGTCTGCAGTCTATCACATCCCTGTGATTTAAAGAAACAGATAATAACTGTAACCTCTTTAGAAATAGTAACTGATGGTTTATAATTAAAAATATTTTCTCAGAGGGCTATGGTAGGTATTATTTTGAATGTTGATTGAACTAAAATATTAATAAGTTTATGTATGAATTGTTGAAGAGGAAAGTGATGGATGTTTTACCATACTTCTTAAACATTTCTGGATTGAGGAACTCTGAAGGTAGGTTTCAGCCTGGAATCAGTTTTTACAGCTGTAATAAATCCCCCACAAAAATGGCCTGTTCTAGTAGAAGTGACGGCAGCCCTAAGTCAAAACAGTGGCATGGACACCATTATAAAAATGGAATAAATACTTAAAGAACTCTACCAGCAGTTAGCTTTTCAGAATACTATGCCTTCTTTTTAAGCAAAAAAGCATCAAAGAAAGGAAAAGATTGCTGGGCAAATATGCAAATATTTCAATACTAAATAACAAGTGATTACAAAGGGCTGTGATAGACTGTGTCCTGTTACTGAACTCTACCCTTTAAAAAAATGTTTCCATTTTGATTTTTAAGAATCACTTGTTGACAGAAGGCAGGGCTCCTGCCAGCTCAAGATCTGTGCAGCACAATGGGGAACACTTTGAAAGAGCAGCTGGATGAGGGGGATTTCTCTGCCTGTTCAGTTGTTTTGTGACAGTGACCATGAACTGTTTCCCTCCGGTCTAGGAAAGAAAGAAACTGCTGTTAAAGAAATACATTGCCCTGGACTAAACATTCTTAAAATTTAATGTTGTCTGCTGTAATGTTTAAAGATAATCTCAGGAATAGTAAGTAAGGACAATGGCTGTGGGGTGTGAATTTATGGTATCAGGCAAAAGGGAAGTTCTGGCTTCTGTGCTAAGTTAGAGTGTCACCAAATGCAGCACACACCCATCTGCCTGATCAAAGTGCAGTAATTGTCAAGTTAATAATATTAGATAGTATTGCATAGGCCCAGAGTTTGCAAGCTGGTAGCCCATCATTAAGTTTTCTTTTCTTTATATGGTGGTGTTTAAAGTTCATGTAGGGTAGTTAATGCTGATTATTTAAGCTGCAGTCTGTGGGAATAGGTGGTTCAGGGTTACAGGTACCCTCCATTAGCATGAAGCTTTGCGTGGAATTCCTTGCTTTGTTGCAGCCATGCTGCATTGCTTTGGGCCTTGTTTCCATATATGCTTCTGAGCTGATTTGTAAAACAGGGCTGGAGTTCTTCCCTGACAGGTGTCCTTCCAATAGTGTCTTTAAAAATACAGGTAGAGTGGGAGACAAAAGATGTGTAGGAATGTAAAGTCAAATGCATTGGCCTTGCCCAGCTTCTAGTGTATGCATGCCTCTGTGTGATGCCTTACTTATACACACCCATTGTCTTTGGACCAGTTAGGCCCTGTTGCAGTTTGCACCCCTCTTTTATCCTGCCTCAGTCTGAGCCATGAGTGTTGCTGACGAATGCAGGCCTTGCCACTCAAGAATGCATTTGCAGAATGTATAGCTGGAGTTGGGCCAGTTCTGTTGCATTAGGTTAGTTCTGTTACTTTTCTGTTCATTCCTCAAAGTTACACAAATAAATGCCAGGCTTGAAATGTAGAGGTTTTTCTCCTTTGTTTAACTCTTTGCAAATCAAAATAATTGACACTTGCCACATTTTATTTGTTCTGAAGATCTTCTACAAAGATGGTTAAGTTTGTGGAAAAACTGTATCAGATACTCATAATACAAACAACTGTGGAAACATTTCTTGGCCATACAAGAAATGAATTATGATAAAATAGTTTATCACAGCTGATAGCAGAACACTGATAAGTGGTGCTGTTTTTTCCTGTGTTTGTCTGTGGGTTTGGGTTTCCATCCCGTCTCCCACCCTGACCAAAGAGAGCATGGACATGAAACTGTTGGCTTTGTAAACAAAACTAGATCTCTCATATGACACAGCGTTTCCCCAACCTGTCTCCTGCTTGTTTATACAGGTGCCTACAGAGGAATGTGGGTATTTTAAGTAAAGCATCAGACCTGATAAATACAGAAGGGAAGGGGTCACATGCTAGAATTGGTGTTCCCCATCTACACTGCAGCAATTCAAAGCTGGAAAGATAGGCCTTTATCTCCCCTTTTCTGCTTATTACCAACAGGGAGAATACAGACTTGTAAGTATCCTTTTAGCTGTTAGACATTTTCTTCATGGCTCAGTTCTTCCCATGTTTCAAGGCTGTATCTTCTTTTTACAGGAAGAATCTCACATATTAGATTTACATGTGTGTTGTTTTTTCGATATTTTTTTTTAAATCCTCATATCTACATCTTTAATCAGTGTGTTTTTCTGTTTTGTGGATGTGATACAAGCAAAAATAAATTTGGAAAGATGTGACAATTAATTTAGATACTGTTATGATGGCAGAGTCTGCATTCACAATCCTCCCTGATGCAGAGATCCTAAAGTTTGCTTTTGCTCTTGGCTGTGGGGAGGTCATCAGGGACAGCAGGGTGAGAGATGGAGATTGTCTAAAGCAAAGGCTTTTGGTCAACAAACATCCTTTTCATGTCCTTTTGAAAACACTTTTTTTGGTAGCATACCAACATCACTGTTAAGGATAGGAAGTCAACATGTTTGCACTTGTTAATTTAGCATAGTATGAGGGTATGATTTTTTAGTACATAACAAAAGCATGGTTTGAGGGCATTTCCAGAACCCTTGCTCATTCAAGATAAGCTGTGTAACAATATATGTTTGTTGAAGACTTATGTCTGTTATTTATAAGAAAATAAGGTGTTGATTGTTTTTCTTCTATGTCTTTTGTTTCCTGCTATTGCCATAAAAATGTTAAGATGTGTGTGCTTACGGGAGTTCAGTTCCTGCTGGGTTACATCCAGTCATATCTGCCAGCTGACAGTGAAGAGGCAGACCTCTTCTTCCTGACTGTTCTTGAAAGACTTCATCTTAAAACCTCCCTCTGCATTTTCAAGGCTTTATTTTCAGCTATTGACCCAGTTTTTCTGGACACCTGATAGCCTAAAAGAAATCAGTGCTAGGTAGATAAGTAATACAGGCTTCAGTCTTAAAAGCTGGGCTTAAATCCTGAACACAGCATAGCACAGCTGACTCTGAAGATGGTGAGTGAAATACATTCACGGTTGAGGTGTGACAAATAATAGCATTTTTGAGTGTATTTGCTAGTTCAAAAATGTGGTTTTGGTTGGTATTTACACTTCTAGTAAATACCAATTTAGTTAAGGCCTGATGAGACGGAAAGTTACTCAGTGGGTGAATAAATGAAGACAATAAAACTAGTAAACAGAAGAAGAGAAAACCTGAAGTAGCAGCTGGAATGGCATTGTCCAGTGTTGCACAAAGAAGGCAGGTTAATAGAGCAGCATATTTGAAGAGGCCTTTTCCTCCTGGGTATTTCTGGCTGTGTTTCTTTATGTGTGCAAAGCCTAATTTTTTTAGTTGTTATGACTAAAGGAAGGACTTCTAGTGTTACAGAAGAAATTGTATTTTTCCTGTTTAACTTTCCCATTTCCACTTAAAAGTGTATTTTCAAGTGGAATCATATCTGTACAGCCATTTGGGGATCTGAGTATGAAAGGTCTATGTTTAAATTTATTCAGCTTGAAAAGACTTCTGCTGTGAATGGATGTGTAGTTTTTATTCTCCCTACCTGCAGGTGGTCTGAAGACAAGATCTTAAAGTCACTTGGAAGTTTTCGTGAGGATGGCTTCTGCTTTGTGTTAAAGTTTTGATTTTTTTAATACTTTTTGAGGGTTTTTTTGATTAATGTTGTTTTGGACAGCCAGTCTCTTTGGAAAGTTTGCTTTGTGTGGAATGTGTAGTTTCCCTGCTGAAATTAAAACTCAGAGGGGGTAACTGAATACTCCCTGCTGTCAGTGCATTGCCAGCCTGAAGAAAAAACAAACATGCTTACTGAGAACAATGAACATTCCTTCAAACCCTAGGAGACAGATTTCCCGCGGCCTCCCCCCCTTTTTTTTTTAATAGAGACAAAAAAAGTTCCTGTTGAGGTGTTTTGGGGCCCAGGGGCATCTCAGCTTTGTCATTATGTTTGGGTGCCTTGCTTAGGGCATAAGGGCTGCAAATGGTTGACATCTACATTTGGAATTTAAAGTGTGTCCTCCAAGATACTTTCTCTCTCTACCCCCTGCCAGGTGTGTCCCAACCCCTCCCCCCTGCCTTGACCTTCCCCCTACAATTCCAGTGATTTAACCCTGATTTTCCTTAATGTATTTTGTGCCACTTTTCTAACCTGTTTGGCCCAGGCTGCCTGTTCTCTTGCTCTGCACAGCCTGATTTCAGTGTCCCTTATATGGCAGATGCTCTATACTTGACATCTCTGAACTGAGATCTTTTCTTACATATAAACAACTTCCACTGCTACTCCCTTGTTTCCAACATAAATGAAGATTTGCAGTGATATTTTAGTATTCTGGTAACTTCTTGATGCTCAGAGGATTTGTGAGCAGGTCAGAGGACAGGTCATAACTTGAAAACTAGACGTATGGGGATGTAGAAACTTGCTCTGTCTTTAATTATCTGGGGATTTTTAAAGATAAGAAGTTACGGAAATAATGTTTCTTGATTACTATTAATAATGAGTGTTTTACAATGGTATATAAGACTAAGCATTTTTCATAGTATTCTTTTTGGCTTAGGTTTACACAGGCCTGAAGATTTTTAGGAACATCTTTCATGAACTTACATAAAGAGAGCTTTTATGTGCCTGCAGTGAGATTGAGTGCTCTATGATACCATCCTAAAGTACTTTCATCAAGAGATATTGCTTTTTTTATTAGAGTATTTAATTTATATTTTTGTTGCTGGATTCTTTCTATAACCTGTACTGTGAGCTTCAAAATTCATGAAATTACTTTCCTCTGGATTTATCTCACTGCTGATTGACTTTGGTGCCTCAGAAGATGGAAGTTCTTAAAGAAGCTTTCTGCAGTTGGGGTGATTACAAGGAATTACTCTTTGTAAATTTGCTGCTGTTTAATACTGTGGCACTCAAAGATACTGTAGTCAATGTAAAATATAATGAAGACATAAATGAAAGTCTTTGCTTTGAAGACAAAGTGTCAAATGTACAGGAAGATGTAGAATATGGATTATCAGTGCATGGGGGAGGAATAAAATTAAATACATAGATCATGAAGCCAAGCAACTCAGAAGCCAGAGGCTGTGTTGACAGAAAAGGAGGTAGGAAGAAACTAGAAAGCCAAGAGATTGAATTGCAAAGTGTTCAATACCTACAGCTATACTTAGAATCATAGACTTGATTAGTTTGGAAAATAGCTTTAGGATCACAGAATCCAGTTGTTAACCTAGTACTGCCCAGTCCACCACTAAACCATGTGCCCCATCTTTTAAAGGAATGGTCCCCACACCTCCAATGAAGGATAAAGATTTTCATTAGCCCTTCTTTGCTTGCTAATGTATTTATGAAAATATTTTTACTGTCTTTTATAGCAGTAGCCAGATTAAATTCTAGCTGGGCTTTGGGCCTTTAATTTTCTCCTTGCATAGCCTCATTACATCCTTGTAATCATTGTTTGAAATCAGTTCAAACTGTTGATACTTGTTAATCTGTCTGATCGAGCTTTTGAGATTTGTTTTAAATTTTGAAAATGAGTAACTTGTTACATGGTTTTTGACTTAGGGTGGGCATTGCAAAAGCCTGACTCTTTACTTTATCTTGTGTTTTTGTCACTTTATGAACAATTGTATAAAAAAATAATGCATTTAATTAGATGTATGGATGATAAATTCTCCTAAATGCTATACTTCCTAAGTGTTATGTTTCTGATGAAAATACCTTCATTTTCTAGACCAGCTTGTTAAGCAGTATTTTGGGATTTCATTGCCATGCCAGATTTTTTGAGTTGGCTGTGTGTTAATGTTATTGACAAAATGGTTAATATTACTGGTTAGCTTCTCAGGAGAACCTTATTTTAAGATGCCTACCCAAAGCTCTATTTGCAAGTATGATTACATGTTCAGTATTGAACTGAGCTCAGGATGACATGGTTTTCACAGAAGTGCTGAATGGGACAAGTTGGAAGGGACCACAGTGGATCATCTGGTCCAGTTTCCCTGCTCAAGCAGGGTCATCCCAGAGCACAGATTTGCATCCAGACAGTTCTTGAATATTTCCAGTGAAGGGAGACTCCACAACCTCTCTAGGTAGTCTGTTCTGGTGCATGCACAGCAATGAAGTTCTTCCTTATATTCCCAAATTTCCCTCAAGCTTTCTGGCTTTCTCAGGAGGTTTCCTCTCTTTTATTTCTTTCCTATTCTAATTGTCTCTGTATAATTACTATTTCTTTATAGTGATTTTTACTGTGCTTTCTTAATTATGTTAAGCACTTAATTATTGTATTAATTTTTGTTGAAGTCAGTACTGAAAGCTCATTAGCTTATTTTAAAGGTGTTGCTGTGCAAGCTATATAATTCTACCATTTGTTACATGATTTTTTTTTTTTTTTTTTTCCAGATAGAAGATGGGAGCAAAGCTGCAGCTGTGGACAAGTTACTGGCTGGGGATGAAATTGTTGGCATCAATGATGTGGGCCTGTCTGGCTTCCGACAAGAAGCAATCTGTCTGGTGAAAGGTTCACACAAGACGCTGAAGCTTGTAGTAAAAAGGTAAGCTTGTGTTGTTAGCTGGAAGACCAAATGTGTTTCAGCCTATAAGCTCCTGGGCAACTAAATTTGGCAAGTTATTGACTTTCATTCAGTGTTATTTATGTGCATATTATGTGGTGTTAACCTCCTCCTTAAACACAGACCCTTTATGGAAGAAGATGGAGAGAGGCAGCCTATTGCTTGGAGCAAAACCTGAGGCAATATATTCTGTGAATGCTGCTGGGATGTGATGAGCCAGGATCCTGTCTCTGTCCTCCTGAAGTGCAGTGCCCAAAGCAGGCTGTCAGCCCTGCTTCCCTGCCTTTGGTGTGCAGGCACAGCCAGTGCTCTTTAGTGCATATGCTGTGTGGGCCAGTTGTGCTGTCAGGAGTGGCTTACGTGGGAGGCTTTTGGAAAAGCTTTTTCCCACTCTGAAAGTATTCGATGTTTCAAGCATTTCATAAGTGGTTTGCGTGAAGAGTCCTTGCAGTTAGTGGAGGGGAAAAGTGAAGCAGTTTATCAAAACAACACATTTTTGGTATGAAAGCTTTTTGTTTTGTCATTTTGACTTGACACTTTTAAGTTCACGCTATTTTTGCTAAGTTGAGTTAAAAATAATTTTCATAAAATATTTCTGACAGAAGTGAACTGCTGTTCAAGTAGGTTAAATCTTATAATTTCTGAAAAAAAAACCCAATCAAGAAATCTGAACAACATGAGCTCTCTAGGCAATTTCCTCCTCTGGTGTTATCAGAACTTTCAAATTAATTACTCTTATCAAATAATACCAGCCAGTCTTTCATGTGAGAAGTTGTTAGAATCAGAAAATAATTTTGATGCAACACAGAAAATCCCAAGATTTTGAGCTTGATGGGTACGATGATCTGTAAATAGAGTGACTGTTTGAGGCTGTCTTAAATGAGGACAGTCTTTTGTGGAATAGCACTGTTAGGTAAGACATTACAGTGCTAGACACAGAGGTAAGAGAGGTGTACAAAAACGTGCTTTTCACCTTCAGTTTTAGAAGGTATTTTTGATAGAAGGAATTTTGGGAACTTGTAGCTCTTTCACAGCCGATGGTTTATATCCTCAACAATGGCTACTTCTGGAAGCTCTCACCAAATTTTTGTAGCATAGAAGCTAATAAATGCAAAATAAAATACATTAACAGATACCATAAATCATGTTGATGTTCAGCAGTTCCAACTTGTGCTGCCTATTTCAGTAAAAGCACTTCTGTTAGCAGAGGTTACATCAGCTGTTTCAGTCAGAGAATGGGAGAACTTCAGGGTTGAGAAGTTTTATAGACACTGAAGAATCTGCCAAGACAGCAAGTCTTAATTACCAGGAAATGCTTGAGACCAAGTGGAAAGATTCCCTCTTTCTTGGTGCTTTTCAATTTTATGACAGTAGTTTGCTCAGAATCTGTCAATTGTGATCTGTCTTTGGAAATGGCAGAAGGTTTGGTGCAGAAATACTCTCATGAGAGACACAGCTGTGTCATTCTTGTTACTCACACATACCTCATTGCTCTCTACAACTATCTGAAAGGAGGTTGCAGTGAGGCGGGGGCCATTCTATTCTACTGTGGCAGCACTTAGGGGACAAGAAGGAAATGACTGTAAGCTGGGAGATTCAGATCAGATACGAGAAAATAATTTTTCACTGTTAGGGTGGCCAGGCATTGGAATAGGTTGCCCAGGGAGGTGGTGGAGTCACCACCCCATAGGTGTTGGAGGTGCCTGGAGCTGATGTTGGGTGTTGTGGTTTAGGGGTTCCCATGGTAGTGCTGGGTGGACAGTTGGACTGGATCTTTTAAAGGTCTCTTCCAACCTTGATGATTCTGTGATTCACTTCATGCGTATGATTTTGGAGAACTTTCCTACAGCTAATCAAGTGCTGATTTGCTGCTGGGGATTTGTGGCCATTCTCTGCAGGCAGCAAGGCCCCATTGCTGTGTGTGCCCTTGAGCACTGTCATGCAAAAGTGATGGATTTTCATCAGTCCTTTATCATCCCTCCCCTTTTTCCTTCCTAGCATATGTACAATGGGCAAAAACAAACTAGCTGTTCTGGCCGAGAGGCTGAAACAGTGGCTGTTGTTAGAGAAAACATTTTTGTCTGAAATTGATTAAGAGCTTCCATAGCTCCCAAAAGAGGCACTAGCCCTTTGGGTCATTGACAAGCCTGAATAATATTAGATAAAATTTCATAAAACTTACTGAATGAAACTAGCTGGGGCTTTTGTCTGGTTTTTCAACTTTGCTCTTTCTCTTGGAAAGTTGCCTTAAGACATCAGTCTTTTGACGGTCAGAAACCTTTTAACTTCCAGTCTCATTTTATTCTCGGCCAGCTTGTTCTCATGCACTGCTGTTGCTGTGCTGAAATAGCTTTTATTTTCCTGTTGGAAGTTCAGATGATGCAGGTTTTTGTAAAAGTCTTGTTGCATGCTTTCTTTCAGAAGTTATGTTTTGAACAACAGTATTTTATATTGTTTGCCCAAAATCTTAAGCTGAATTTTTATTAGTGCTTTAAAAAGCCATGTTCCTAAGCAAACCAGTTGTTTAGTCTTTGTGTAAGCAATTGTGCAAGTCTGGATTGAATTGGATCAGGGAACTGATCTGACTACAAAATTACTTGAGTAAATGGGGTTTCAGCTGGGTAGGACCATCACTTCTCAGAGGTAGTTTGCACTTTAATCAGTTACAGCAATCTTGAAATGGCAGTTTTAGCATTTTTAGAATATTTCAATATTCAGACCCACCCTTACTGTTCCCTGAGGAGACTGGGAATAGTCCCACAATTCCTTTTCATTGAATTACATGTAAGATGAAGTATTGATCTGCAAGTCATCGCAGCATCTTTTTGTCTGCTTGCCCTGTGTCCTTTGTCTAGCACTGTGATGTCATCTGTAGTATTGATTTAACATTTTATTTCCTGTGGGCATCAGTGTGATAATCTGAAGCACAAAATAGAGAGTTTGAAGTTCAACTCAATCTTTAAGCTTAACAGAATCTTTGTTTTAATAATGTTGTTCTTGCTATCTGTGAGAGTTAGTGTGGATAGCCAAGATCTAGATTTTGTGTGGAAAACATTTTTCCCTGGGGTTGTTTGTAGTACCTATTTGTAGACTGATCCAGAAATGAAAATCAAACTTTTAAAAATCTATTATGTTATGCAAAAATTACTTAACAAAATTCTGGAAAGTAGAGAACTTCCTTGCAATTAATGTCAGTATAATGAATCAAGAAAAATCAGATTTTTGTCACTGCTGAGAAGTGCATCCATGTGAAATTTCTTCTCAAAGCAGTAGAGCCACAGCCTGATCCTGTATTGATCTAACTGTATGTAGGAAGCAGTAGGACATGCTATTGTCTGTTTAGAAGTCTAATGTACCTACAGCAAAGACCAAGGGAAAATGTTTTAGTGAGAGTAATGTGTTTCATTCACAATTATTTTGTGTCTGCGACAAAGGTTTCTAAAGGAGCTCATGTTCGGCAGTGGTAGCTGGCTTCCACAAAATGATATTTACCTGTTATTTTTAAAGAATATGATGCTTGACTCAGGGAAAGTAACACTGGTTTCTAAATACAAGTGTCTACAGTACCAATACTCAGCATAAATGTGTTGGCTGTCAGCATACATTCTTTGCTGTATTTTCTGGAGACATTGAATAGTTGTGTTCTAAACCAAATCAGGACTGTGCAACTGGCTCAACAACAAACATGATCTTTAAGTAGTTTACATATATTGATGGTTGAATAAGCACAGTGTACTTTTGGTCCTGAATTAAAATAGGACTCAGGAGGTTTCATGTTATTTTCTCAAGTGGATTTGTAGAAACAATACATCTTAATTGCATGCTAGTTCTTCAGTGTACTACTGAGTAATTTCTTTCCTAGGAAAGATTCCCTGCCTAGGAAAATGGAAAGCAAACTGTGCTTAGGACATTTCTTACAGGAATTACATGTGAATTTCTTTTGTTTGGAAACTGTGCATATCTGTATACAAATGAACTTGGTCTGAGTGTCGATACTGAATGTTGATGTTGAGATGATTGCCATAATCTGTGTAATTTAATTATTTTGCATATACTTCTAACTTAAATTCCTTTCTACTTATTACATACCATCTTCATTCCTTTGCATATACAAGACATAAGCATATATCACAAATCCATAGTAAGAGTAATTTTTCACTATGCATTTATGAGACACATTTAACTGTTAAAAATTGGCACATAGGTGAGGCTTTCATGTGTGATTTATTAAAGGCAGGGTGGGATTTTAACCTCTGGGAGTCACCCTAAGAAGTTATGTGTTGTCCTCTTGGCTGCTTGAGTCGTCTGTTAGCAGCAGTTGAAATGGGTGGGTGAGGGAAGGAGCAGCCTCTTTTCCAAAGAGTCTGCAAGTGATGAGAAGATGGAGTTTTGTTTATTGGCCAACTCTGCAGGTACTGCCAGTGCCTGAGAACAAGCTTTAAAGTTCTGGAGTTTAGCCACATTGTGTACACATGAGGGCTTGTTGGATTTTTTTCTGTTCTATAGCATTTTGGTGTTGTGCCCTCATGTTGCCTAAGTGCAAGCTCTTTTTGCAATGCTTGGAGGAATTCCATTGTTAAACAATGGAGGAAGTCCATTGTTAAAGGAGAGGGAAAGAGAGTGGGAGCAAACACACTTGTCATCAGAAGTGTAGCATGAATACTGGCATTACTGTGCAAAATCCTCACCAGGGAAGTGACTTCCATGATACTTATGCTATCAACACCTAGACATGGAAAGTTAGGGTTATCTTGATTTGCATGGCACTTCATGAAGACAGCCAACTTCTAATTAAAGCACAGAAGAAGGAATTTTTAATGAATGTCTTGAGGGCTCCAGGATTGTACAGTATGCTTTCAGATACCTGAGATCCAAGCAGAAATCTGTGAATAAAAATCTTGACAGTCATTTACAATGTTCAGATGGAAGATCACTGAAATTTGTCACATTCTGAGCAGAAACGTGCTGAACACTACCAGTGACCTTTCTGTAGTGGGTTTTGTGTGATTTAGCAAGGAGATCTAGTCTTACCTGTTTATGATCTGTGGAGCAGCTAACTGTGTACTTCATGGCTCCTTGTGGCTGCAGAAATAGTCTGTGAAACTTGACAATATCAGTTTATGAGATGAAAATTGAAGGAAGTTTTTTTTTCTGTGCAGTTATAAGATACAGATGGGGGCTGTGAATTCTGTCTCTTACCTGTGTTTGGCTTTGATACCTCTAGTTTCATAAATACCAAAATGGTATAGGAAACAATCTGAAAAATTACATGTATTTTTCTACTTTTGATCATTTTGTATTTTGTCCATGGTTATGGTTAAACATTGCTCAATAAACCAAATGCACTTGTGGAGAACCACTGTTGAGTACAAGTGAAATCTATTTTGTCTTTCAATTAGATTTCATTGCTGCTGGAACCACAGTTTGTTATGGCAAAACAAATAACAGTGGTTTCTCTCTTGTTGCCCAGTAGCTGTAATTCCTCCTTTTTGAAGATTGACCTTGGCTTTAGCTGACCAAGAAAGGATTTTTTTTTTTTATTATTATTATTATTATTCCTGTATTTTTAACCAGGATTTGGCACTATGTAGGAAACTGTAGTAGGGCTTTCCAGGGCTGTATCTGCATACATGTACCATTGCTGTGAGAAAGTGGGCAGGTGTGACAGCCCCTTGCTACCTGTGTTTCTTGGAACTGACAGCTGGGGAACAGGATATGCCAGTGCAGATCTTTGGGAGTGAGTATTTGTAACAGATGCACACAGCTTTCAGGTTCAAGGCATGAAAATTTCTGTGACTGCAGTTGGTGGAAGGGCTGGGCTCTTTTAAACTCCCACTTCGCAAATTCATTTGAGAGAAGTGAGTTAATGCATTGCTGTGGGCCCCCTCTTTTGCTCTAAGCAGGATGGCCAGGTGTAAATGTGTGCCCAGCATGCACACATGCACTGCTCCCTGCCGGTCTGGTGATGCAGAGAGGACAAGCTGTGTGTTTCAGGATATGTGATAGGGCATGACCAGGCTAGGGTGTCTCTTCTCCTTTGCTGCAGCCAGGGAGCTACCGTGGCTCACAGTGGGGTGGCAGGAACCAGATAAGCACAAACATGGCACATCATGTGAACTGCACAGCACCTACAGGCCCAGCTCAGGAGAACCTTGGGTTGGATGTCTTGTGTTTTAAGGAATGCCTAGCAGGATCTTTCTATGAAGGAATATTTAATGGAGCATCTGCCAGATAAACCACTCTGTACACACATGCTCACTGGGGACATACAGAGTCGGCCAGCCCATATGGAGGTCCTCTGCTGCTCCAGTTTGCCTTCCACCTTCTCCATGGGCAAAACCAAGGCTGGCTGGGGCTCCACTGAGCTCCCCATTCTTCAGATGTGTGATCCTGCTCTACTGATGGAAGGGGAATGAACATGACAGAAGGAGGAGCACACACTTCCATCTGACATTTTCAGCAAATTATACCTGAGAAAAACCCTGATGAGGACCATTTTTCCTGGTTGCATCACAGTCACTTAAGACCTTAATGGTGTGAATCCACATTCCCTTTGCTGTAACCCTAGCAATACCACCCAGGTGTTTAAAGGTTTCCCATTTTTGGTGGTGTACATCTGAAAAGCACTTTTATGTCTTAATTTTCTTCCCACCTCACCTGTTTCTTGGTTGCATTAACATGATTTGTATGTAATATGCTATTAGTGGCACACTGATGGTTGCTTGAGGTGATTGTAAGCTTTAGTTCCTCTAGCTGATGGTGTATTGTCCCTGGTTTCAAAGAGCAGATTGTTGTCTTGTGATTTTGGATGTTTGTCTTATACAGCTGTCAGGCTTCTCTCAAATATATATGTCATAACTGATATGTTTTCATTTTGTGGCAACTTTCATAATTTATTTCTTTGCAAATCCAAAAAATCTGCCCTGTAAAGCTTTAATAACAGAAAGCCAAACTTGCAACAGATGTCACAATATTTTACCAAGTCAGCTCTGTTAGGGCAATATTTGGTCTACTAGGAAGGCCACAGACATTTCTGTGTAGGTAAAAGGAATATTCTCTAATTTGAATATGCTTCTTCAAAAGGTTACTTGTGGCAGTGCTGTTCAGTTTTTTAAAGTAATTACCAAAATGGGGTGACATGGCTTTTTTTGTGGAATGGAATATCCATCAAATGGTAACAACCTGTGAGTCATGACTGCATTTTAGTTGTGTTTTTCCTGCAATCATGCATGCTTTTGTCAAAATGGTTAATTTTGAGCATGAGTAGTCTCGTCCAATTTAGTAAGAGCACTCACATGACTGAAGATAAAAAAGTATACAAGTGCTTACAGGACCTAACCATAGCTTTTTATGAGGTAACTCTGGAGTTATTCTGAAAACTGCTTTCCACTTGTGAATTTCAGTGTAGGTGTTGGAAACTAATATGTAGGCTCTCGGGTAAGAGAGGAAAACAAGTGAGCCTTCTAAAATTTGAGGGGCTGAAGACTTACTCATTTCACATAATACTTTTGCATGCACACACAGACCATTGTTTGTGTTTGATAATACTGTAGATACCTGCAGACTCCTGACTGAAACAGAATTAGAAACCCATCCATTATAGATGAAATAAATAATCTTTTCATATCAGAGATGATCTTTGCATGTTGAAGGCATGCTGCTGTGTGTGTTACATGTGTTTTGAAATAATTATTTGGGATTGCTTAAGAGTGTTGGGATTTTAAAAACTAGTCAAGAACATTGAAATGCCCATGTCCAGTTTCAGGAGAGAAGGCCTAATACTCCTATTTCAGTGTGTAGCAGTTTTCTCCTTGTGGAAATTTTATTTTATATTACATATTTCACATCCTGAAGATAAAATTATTGGCAGGTTTGAGAACTTGGCACTTCTTAGATGTTTCAGGATCAAGTAACTACCATATTGAGTGTAGAGATTTTATGCTACACTTGCTCATGTAACTACATGTAACACCTTCCAATTTGAAAAGATTATAAAGAAGTTTTAAAATAATTTCTGAATCCAACCCTTACCTCCAGAAATGTGACCACTTAAAAGAAGGCCCAGAATGCAAGCGTGTTGCAGATTTAGTTACTGAATAACTGAAGAAATTTGCATCTTATGTCTTGCACAAAAAAACCAGGGTGTTTTATGGTCATTGCTACTGTATCTGCATAATACTGGATCACCTGGCCAAACAAAGTCTGGCATAGAGTCACAGCTATCACACTGCTGAATTATACAGCCCTTGTGCTTTTAGTCCAGCTTCATGCTGAGTGCAGAGGAAGGACAGAATGACAAAAGCCGAAGTTTGGGGAGAAATATCTGCTGGGTTGCAATCAAAATCAGAATCAGTTCTTTGATCTGGCTCATGGAGCAGCCTTGCCAGCAGGTGGGCTGCTGAACTGGGGGGGTGGCATCTGATGGGGAAGAAAGCACTGTGGGGGATGGTAATTGGCCTGGCATAGGTCATGTCAGAGCAAAACAGATGTCTCAGATAAAACTGAACCATACCAGCCTGTGGCAGTCCTTTGTGGAGGCTCAGTAATTTGCATCATGTGGCTACAGTGCTTTAACTAAGATCGAGACAAAGTAGGGCTGGGATCTCTCCTGAAATGCCCTGGGACAAGAGGAATTTCCTTTCCCCACTCCTGTTTTTGGGTCACCTTGAACGTGGTTAGGTAAATTACAGCTGAAATCGGTGTGGGAAAACACCACACCTGTGTAGAAGAAAGACCAGTATTTGGAATGTGGTTTCTGAGGAAGCTCCACTCATTTGGGATGGCTGTCGAAGGGTAAGCTTATTGTGGTGACTGGCTGGGAGGCAAAACACACCCATTGTTTCTGGCCACAAGCAGCACCGGGGTTTCTGTGGCTGTGTGCCCCAAGGATGTGGCAAGTTCCTTCTTGCTGAAGGCAGCGTGTTGGGCTGGTGCAGGCAGCCGTGTGCTGCTCTAGCATTCCCTGTGCCCATCCTGGGCAAAGTTGGCAGGGGGGAATGTGTCTGAAGGCTTCTCTGCTTCCTGCTCCTTCACTTTAGCCATGGTAAGACAGCCTGAAATCCCCCCTGTATTTTGACTGCTGCTGTTAGCATTAGCCCTGTCAGAGGCAGTGTTTTTTCTTCGGTGTTACTGGTTAGTAACACGTCTTTTGTATTTACCTTAAAGGTTAATTTATTTAGCACTTTACATGGTGTGATAATCTCCAAGATATTTGAAAATAAACCCTGCCAGAACCTCTTTATTCAATGTGTGAAGCATTTTAGATGTTTCATAATGACAAATACTCATTAAAAAAATGTTTTATTATCCTTCTGAAGAATTCTGATAAATGGTAAAAACTGAGGTAAGAGGATGACATCAGGAGTTTAGTGCTTCTAGCCATCAAAAGGTAGCGGAATGTGCAAAAAATAAGGATGAGGGGAAAGTATTTTTGCAGTTTATATAATATACCATAAATCCCAAGAGCAACACTTTTATCTCAGACTTCCAGATGCGTCTGTCTAGTTCCCCAAGGCAGAGCAAGGAAAAACAGTTCGAGAATATGAGAGCTTTATCATGGTAGTCTGTTGTGAATTCGGAGGGCACGAAGATTTATGATGTTATACCTCATACAAATTAATACCTCTTTGTTGACAGTGCATATCTTATTTATAAATGAAATTGCTGTTCCATCCTGCTCAAGCCTGTACAGTTGGGCTGAGGAACAAGGAAAAGCAGAGCAGACTGTGATGGTGAAATCCTGATTTCTTCAAGTTAGTGACTGAAGTCTTTAAGGGTGCTAGGGTTGATAATTTACTTGCATTTATTTATTTTCACAGACAGCAGAGTATTTTGCAGGTCTCTTTAGTTTTTTTATGTGAAATGCAACATATTAGAGCATGGGATAGGAAAGGAGCTGCTGTGCTGTGACAAGGCAATACTCCTTCCAGCATGGCTGCTTTTAAAAAAGGCACTGTTGGCTGTAGTGTGGTGGTGCTATTTGCTCCATTTTTCAGGTGCAGGATGACTGGCAAATGGGAGATCAGACCAACTGGTCACCTGATACATGGGAGGAGAAAACAAAGAGCAGTTCTTTATAGGTCTTATAGGTCCTGCCGTGGTTGACAGCAAGGCAAAAGGTGATTGTGTAGACCTTTGTGTGAATTTTGGCGTGTGAAAATGGCCATTTAAGGTAGAATATGCTGCTTTGCTGAAATTTTAGAGATTTGTACAGATACCCATATGATAGAATTCTGTCAATAGCTTGTCTGTCAAAATACTGGTTCAATTTGCCATTCTAAGAATATCTGAATATTAATAGATTGCTTTTATTATTACTTTTCTCTTTTAGAGCCTCTTTCTTCCCTGTAAGTCCATAAGTTAAGCATATGTTTATATTTTTATTTTATTGTTTTTAAGTTCTAGGTCACTTCTTTTTTAAGGGTACTTTTTGGAAGTAGTTTCCTTTTATGATAAGATACCAGAAGCTGAAATTGCAAAAACAGGAACTCCTTCTGTTTTGCATGGAAAAAAGTGCTGCAGTTCCATTTGCTGCGTCCAGAAAAATAGGCTGACTTTGTTGTTACAATTTGTTGGCACTTTTCTTGAAAAGATAAGTAAGAGGGGAGAACAAGGTATTCAGATACTCAGTGCACAGAGATCATAACAAAGCCACAGTTTTGAGGCCACAGTTTTTTTTAACTCATTGCATTGAGTTTTAGTCAGCAACAAGCATTCAGGAAAAAAAAAAGTGATATTAGAAAAGCTGTTACTTCCAGGTGTCTCAGTTGGATGGAGTGGGTCATTTTAAAGGTGCATAAAATCCGAAAACTGCTGACGGTTCTCCATTTGAAACAAAGAGAAACATTCATTGCTCTATCTGGAATTCCACCTTCAGAAATGGAGACAACCAGAATATCTCCTGACTTCTGAAGATCACAGCTATAGCAATTAAATGTCTGAGGACTCTGTTTAGATGTGCAAATAAGACTGCCTAACCACAACCTTTATTTTTTATTACTCTGTGTAGCTGATTATAGTCTGATTTCTCTCTGTGACTGAATCCTTTGCTGGTAGCGCTCTCTTGTGGCTGTTGCTTTCATTTAAACAACTTAAGGGATTTTAAAAATATGTATATTATTTAGAAATTTCTGTCTTAGGACACAACTGACTGCGTTGGATAAGCATTCCTAAATTAAATGTGGTAATATATATTTTAATAATACAGGAAGGTCAGTCTAGGCAAAAGCATACCAAGTGTGCTTCCCAGAAGATTTCAAAGGGACAGGTGTATTGAGCCTTCAGGTTTTTAACCACTTTTTTTGGTGTATTTTTTGGTGAAAAGCCATATGGCTGTGGAGAGACGGGGGGAGGCTTGGAGGGGAATGAAGTCTGCCTTGGCTGCCAGAGTCATGTGGAGAGACAGGGATGGGCACCTTCATTAACAGACTTAATTGCAGATGCTGCTTTTCCTGTGGCACTACTCTTGGTGATGAGCATGTTACTTCCCGTAACTTTGGCTGTTAAAATGAATGAAAAAAAGGATTTGGAAAACTTTTCAAGTGAAACTGATATGTGTGTTCCTGGTGAAAGCTTGAAAGCTTTTCACCCTGAATCTGTTTTCTCATTCTGGGGATGGGAAAGGAGAAAGGTGGGGGGTTAACTCTTTACCTATTCTGTTTTTTAATTCGAAGTTCTTAGCTGATGTTTTAATTTTCAGTAAGAAGGTAAAGCTCTCTGGAAGCTCAGATTGTGTTGTGCAGGGTTTTCCTTTGAGCTAGGGTCATACAGTTTCCTCTTTCAAGAGCAGTTACTAATGAGCAGTTGTTTGGTACTACCTAGACTCAATACTACTGAGATTGTGCATATAAAGCTTTATAAGCATGTCTGCATTAATACCAAGTGTGTGATGATGGATGTAGGCTCCTTTTCCTTCCATACTGCAGCCCAACAGCAACTGGAGTAATGATTCCAGGTTGTTTACTTAGTTGTACTCTCTGAGAGAGGCAGGTTTACACTTGAGATAAGGCCTTGAATGAGAGGGGTCTTGGCCCTTGACTGAAAAGTCTGTATTCTTCTGTAGGCTGGACTCTTGTGCATGGCATTTGTCTGATCACCCACCTTCATTCATCTTTGGATCCTATATGTCACATAAGCACTGTAACAATCCTAGCTCTTTCAGGGATTTTTTTAAAATTTTCTCTAGTCTCTAGGAAGGCTTTCATAGCAATTATGTGGCTGTTTATAGCTGTTTTCCAGCAAATGTACTGCCATGCCTAGCAGTCTTTGTGGTGAAGGTAAGATGAGCTTGTTTGCTGTTTTGGCTGCAGTCTAGCAGGACAGCTCAACAGTATCTGATTCCAGATTAGGACTGAAAAGAGGCTTTTTAAAGCAAATTAAAAATCCTATTAGTCAACTGAGGTTTTTGAGGCTCAGCTTTTCCTTTTCTTTAAAATTAAGGAAATACTTAGTTTTCCTTGTCTCTTACCACTGTATCAGTGTAATTCTTATCATTTTTTAGCAGCAGATTCAATAGTATTCAATAGTACTCAATGCAGTTTATTCTTCTGTAATGTAGAGTGAGGATGGACTTGCTTCTGGAAATTCAGGAAAAAAAGTTGAATTTCACTTCTCTGGTTTGCCAAATAAGTCACCAAGTATAATATTTGTCAGGTTGACTTTGCATCCTCATTTACACAGCAATAACTCCATGGTTTTTAGACTCTTCCTGAAATATTGTTAGAAAAGCGAGCCATTAAATCGAAGTCTGCCTTTGTCTGAACTGTGTAGGCACGTGCACACGTGCATGGGTGTTAATGTTAATAAGCAAGGCATCATGCTAGGTTTAGCTTACCTTTATGGAAGGCTGCTTACAAAAACCCCTCATTACATTAGCTTTAACATCTGTGAGTAATCTATACTCTCACTTTTATATGAAGTGCAGTTGTTTTTTAATAGAATATATCAGTCTAGCTGAGAAAGTTTTATCCAGACACCATCTTAACTTTCCAGGAGGTTCACACAGTTGAGCTATTAGACTACTTTGTAATTTGTAATCCTGCCATATGCTGTCTTAACTGGATTTCTTATTAAAATCCAAATATGTGTGCTTGCATAAAATAAGACCGCTTCTTGCCCTTTAGTCAACTGCCTTCCTGAAGTCTGAGGATTTCTGTAAATCCGTGGAACTTCCAGCTTTTCCTTTAAACTATAAATGCATCCTGCTTTGACCTGTAAAAAGCCATTCATTTTACACATGCAGGATGGGGGTCAGTCAGTTGGTAAGGATGCTGTGGTGCAGTCTGCTCTGTTATAGAACAGAACCAGTAAAAATGTATAGTTGTTGTTGTTCAGTGTGATAGATCAGTGAACCTAAGGAAACATGATTGTGGCACACAGGCCAGGGTGTAAGAAGAAAGTTTGTGTTGGTTCTGCTGTGCTGATCCTTAAGGGTACAGCATAATTAATCTTCATTTTCCTCAAAGAAACTGTGTAGCCTATTACTGTATCCGTTATATTATATGATGATGGTCAGCAACCATGGCAAGCTTACGTGTGCAAATCTGACTAGCAGAAGGGTATTAATTGTGTGACTGTGGAATAAAGCTTACTTTTTCAAAATACTTTTTAAATAATTTGTCCTTTGAAAGAACTCCCCAGAATTTGTAACATCAGTCTCCTTAGGGAATGGAAGGATGTACCTGCCACTTTTTTCTGTCGGTGATGATTTCCAGTGCCTGCATACTGAGGTGGTTTATTTCTTGGGAATAATAAACAGGCTGCCTCTCTTTTAGGGGAAGTGCTGCTCCCTGAGAAGACTGGTTGTTTTTCATGTGTAGGAAAAACATCTCTAACTCTCCACTACCACTGATGGTCCATCAGAGCTCTTAAGAGATTTTCTTTCAGATTTGTCATCTCATAGGTGACATTAATTTCTATACGATGCAGTGCCCCAGATCTGTCTATTCACTCGCCCTTGTGTTTGCTTAGAAGATTGGAAAATGATAAAACAGATAAAACAAACAATCAAAACCAGTTTCAGCAGCATAATGTCAGTGCATTTTCCATGCGCCATATCTTACACCACCTCAAACGAAAATTAAAGCTCCCCTTCCTTCCTCCTCCGTCAGGGAGAGTCCTCTGGTTTCATTTTTGGGGCTTTGCTCAGCTTTTCCCCGCCGAGCTCCGCAGCAGCGTTCAGCGGCAGAGTCGCGGCTCTGACTAACCTAAAGCGCTGCGGCCTCTTAGCGGGGAGCGCTAACAAGGCTCATTTGTGAGTCTAATTATATCCCTAAGTTGGCGGCCGCAGATTAGCACAGGACAGCCGGTGGCAGAGGGCTGAGGAGTCCGATGCTCTGCTCCGCCCGCATCACCCGCATCTGCCGGGGACGGAACCCAGGAGGATGCCACCAGCACCGCCCGGTGCCGCCTCGGCCCCCTTGCTTGGCCTTTGGACCGGTCCTGCTCCATGACGGGCGGCTGGTCTGCCAGCCGGGAGCTCTGCCTGGTCCCCGAGGGAGGAGCCTAGGTAGGTACCTATGGCTGTGCCAGGGTGGGGAGGCTCCTGCCAGGCTGGCCAGGAGGTAGGACACACATGAGCTCTGGCAGCTCCTCACCTCTTCATTCCACTGTTGGGATAGGCTGGTGCTCAGGGTGCCTTCCTATTGGCTTTTTTGTGTTTTTTGTAACTTGTTGTTATTATGCATTGTTGTCTCAAATGCATCCGATTAAAATTTCATTATAGGATTGTTAAAGTGGAGTCTGCAGTCGTGGAAGAGGGGAGGTAACTTTGAAAAGAGTATTTCACTGTTTGCTTTCAAATTTGCCTCCCATTTCTCAGGCAGACCTGGCTTCAGTGTGCTTTGCGTTGCTGAGCAAAACCATTTATCTCCCAGCCAGGCCATGCACTGGGGTGGTTTGCAGTCACTACTTTCTAAGAGGTCTGCAACCATTTTTCTTGGGCTGGTCTCTTCATCCCAGTAGAGATGGCGACAATTGGAGTGGCAGAGTCACTCTTAAAACTCAAAGGGTCAAGGCCTGAGAGTTTTTAAGTCTTGAGCTTTTGGTGGTGTGAAAAGAAAATCCAGTGGAAAAAGTTTCCCAGCCTGTGAGCTGTTTGTCAGCATGTGCAGAGTTTACACAAGGGTGGAAGGGGATTTTTATGGAGCAGTGCAAGAGGATATGAGTATGCTGATACACGAGACCAAAATTGTTTGCTCTTTATGATAAATCTAAAGAAAGGGTTGTGGGCTTTCTCCTTGGGAAGGAAAGGAATATGAAGTACTGAGCAAAAGTGGGGGGAAAAAACCCTAATCTTTTCAATACACTCGTCTTACACAGTTTGGAGACAGTGGAGGGAGTGTTACATTATTAATTTGGCGGGGGGGGGGAAGGGGGTGGTTTGTCACTGCCAGGTAGTCGCTGCTTCCTGCTTTTCAACAACATATGCTGTGAAGGTGGGGTGCTGGAGCAGCGTGGGCTGAGGATGTGTTTCTGTCTCTATCTTCTTAGTGGTGACCAGACGGGCCAGCCAGCTCCATTAGAGAAATCCTTAATCTAGTGAGGCTAATGGACCTTCTCACACTACAGGGCTGCTCAGGCATGATCTGCCCCTCAGGTAGTGGGCAGATCCTTCCCCTGTATTTGTGGGGAAGGATCCCAGAAGAGTTAGGACCAACATCTGCAGGTTACTGTTGGTTTATAATAATGCATAATAATTCATAACAGAGCACTGGCACATAAAAACCATCACACATTTCTGCTGACTTCACTGAACTTTGAGTAAAGCTATAAAATATCAAACTTCAATTCGTCACTTGGAGCTCATATGTGGTATTCAGTGTGTCTCAGTGATTTTTTTCTACATGAAGATATCTTTTCTATTCCTTGAAGTTGTTTAGACTTCCGTGTGTGGAGCTCTGTACCATTATAGAAGGAGTGTTGAAACCCATTTTTTTTTCCCTTCTGAAGAAGACTAAATATAACACATATAATGCAAACAGCTGAGTACTCAGTGTTAGAGCCATATTCCCTGCTCCAAGTTTAGTAATAGTGATGTAGGCACAATTTGCATGTGAATGTAGTCATAGTATCTGTGTGATCTGTTGTGAGATTGTCTGTGGATAGATACCTTGGTTTATGCAGGAAGAATCCATGGGTGAACTCAGTTATTAAACTACTTGATCATTTCAGGGGGATGCTGATAGTTCCTGCAGCTTTCTTAACAAACAAACTTTGGCAGCAGGAGTAACTATTTATGAATGTTAACTAGAGCATTTTTTCCTGTATTTTGTCATCCATTGTAACTGATCTGGGCTTGAAAAATTTAGATAGTTTCTGATTTGATATGTATGTATTCAAGCACATGTTTAAACCTGTGGGCATTTATTACTTTATTTTTGCCAGATTTACTGTCTTGTAAAACTTACTCTTGGTGATAATTAGGGTGACTAAAGATTGAGATCTGAAGGGGTGATGTGAGCTGGGCTGGAAGAAAAATGATCTACTGAAGATTTTTGTTACTGCTGTGGAGTGGTCCTGTTTTCAATTTTGCTTAGAACATAGCTTTTATTTTGCTGTGAAGTGACTGAATCCAGCTTTCAAGTCTAATGATGTTAAATTGGATGAATATCTTGGCACATTCAGTTTCTGTAAAATAAGCCTAAAAAAAAAAAAAAATAAGCCTAATTCCCCAAGCAAAATCAGTGCTGCTCCAGGAATCACAGAAATTAGGGTTGTCTGGTCATTTTTAAACTTTCACCTCTAAGTGACTGTAAGTGTTTTAGGGCTGCCATATATCTGCTCAGAATAAGAGTTTGTACTTTTTCCCAGTGTATCCAAATCACGGGAAGCAGCTCTGTTTCTCGCAGAATGAAATGTCAGAAGATGAAGCAGGACTTAGAACCAGCCTCAGCAGAGGATCCAGCTTCTTGCACTTGCCTCACTGCAGCCCCCATCTTCCCCCTAGGGATAGAGGGTGGTGGCTGGCATTTCTCTGGGTCAGGCTCCCACCCAGAGGTGGGAGGTGGAGCTCTCAGAGACAACATTATACCTGCCCATGCAGATTCTTTCTGCTTCCATTAAGAGTCTCAACACAAAATGTTGGAAATATTTGGCCTGAATTAGTACAGGAATAGGAGGAGAGTAGCTCTTGCTCCAAGAAGTTGCTGGAAAATATCTGCCCTTTGCCAATGGAGAAATGGTAGATGGGTGCTTAAGTTTCAGACTGTCCTGCTGCTTGTTATAATGCTGTTATGGCTGCAGTCATCAGTTGGAGATTAAGAACGGGATATAACTTGGAACTAACAATTAAGTTCACCTGAAACTTGAGCTGCCCCGGGAGGTAAGGAGGGAGAGGTTACCTTGGATGATTGTGCAACTGTAACCACCTTACGCCTTGGGCTTCCAACAAGTTAAGGCAGCTGATATTTCCTGCTCAAATTAAGAGCTCTGTAATGTGCCAAAACTCTAATGTCTGTTTTAATCTGAAAATAGTTTTTATGATAATAAAAGTCCTTTTTACAAACCATGCCATATATCACAGAGTGATTTACAGTTGCTAGCTACCTCAATGTAGTGGAAGAAGTATAAGTTTTTACATACACTTGTATGTGTAATCCAGAAGGGGCTCCTCAGAAGGGGCAGTTTTCTTTTTATCTCTTGTCTTTTTGTTTTTCTTTTTTTCCTTCCATTTTTTTTTTTTTCTGGAGAAGTTTAGAGCAAATCTCTATTGTCCTACTGAGACCAAAATGCCTGAAGGGAAAATTTCAACATGAAAAGCTTATTCAGTTCTTTATTAATGTGGAAAGTACTCCAATTTTTACAGTATTACACTCATCTTTCGTCTCAGTTATGTCTAAGCTGGAGTAAATCGATCCTGGATGCTGTGACCAGTATTTATTTGAAAGATTACTTGAGAATTCCAAGTGCTGTGAGAAGCAATACTTTAGTACTTAACAAGTGCAAGGTCTTAAATAGATGAGCAAAAAACCTTGATGTGGCCCTGTTGAGTTGGTTCTGCTTCTTACTCCAATGGGGGTTTCTTTGCATGAAAAGAGCTATACTGTTTGTAATGGCGATCGGCGGTATTGTTCTAAATATTTACTTAATTAAGTATTTCATTAAGTGTTCCTGCAGTGCATCTGATTTAACCATTCCTTTTGTGAACAAGCCAGATGTAAATCCAGGCAGGATTTGGCTTCATCTGAAACAGAGTTCCATTCAGGGAGGGACCTGAAAGGAGGAGATGGTATGTTTTGATTTTATAAAGCTCACTAGAGATCTGCAAAGGTAAAAGGCAAGGCCTTAAAGTACTTGCCATGGTGGTATTTACCAAGAGATTTTTGTGTTTATTGCTCATCATGAAAAGACCTTTTACACACCTTAAGTTTAATTTCTCTAATACAGAGTGAGGGTATTTTATCTCTACAGTTAAAATTTCAAGTCCTGATGTTTCTGCCTCACCTGGGAAGACCCTGTTTTCTGGCTTTTTGGAGGGGTTTATGTATTCACTATCTACTGTCCTCACTTGAAAGGACATTTAAGGCTCTCCTGGATGGATAGTCTGAACCCTGGCACAGAGCATATTTTACAAAAGGCATTTAAGTTGCTGCTGTCTAGCCACAGGACAGTAGGAACTTGGAGCATCTAAGACTGAATCTGAGAGAAAGGCAGTAGGACAGGCTTAACAGAAAGGAAAGGAAGTGGCTGAGGCTGTGATGCTCTAGAAAGCAGCAGAGAGGTGAATTCGTAAGTGGGTTGTGGGACTGCAAGGTTTTAGCAGTGCTTTGGTATATTGGGAAGACCAAAAAAGCAGTCGCTGGAGTGCAAAACCATCAGCCCGGTCAGAGAAACTGTGGGCATGTTTTGGAACTAGAAGAGCTTACAAAGTCATTCTGTATATATGTATATATCTATTCTTGTGTCTACAGTGAGAGATACGTGCATGTGTGTATGTATGTTTAACTTCTTTGAATCATATCTATTGGATATGAGTGACAGTGAAGGTTTACTTCAAAATATATTCTGGAAGTTTTTTAATTTGTGCAATCCTTTAATATACAGTTTTTGCATGGAAATTTTAAGGGGGGCTTTCTGTGGTTTTTTACCTTCTCATATTCTTTCACACATACACACCACCCTCCTTCCTGTAATTTCAAATAAATGAAGAAGAAATAAAGACGGACACTAACTTTGTTGAGAAAAAGTATTCCACCTCAAGTTTTGGATGCTTTGTCCTTGCTTGGTTTGCTGTTACATCCAAAGATACAGATGTACCTCTATGTCAGGAGACAGGACAACACTGAAAATGGCAAGGGAAAAGGGAGCAGGAAATTGAATTGGACTTAACAGGCTTTTTTATGGAATTGATAACAACTGTGTTAGCATAAATTAGGATTACTCTTGCATATATTTAGTTACTGAGAACGACACAAGAAACTGTTCACATTCCTTATATAGTTTTGCTGCTGGACTATAGCTTTTTGCCAGATTTTAGATTCCCATATTTCCCTGCCAGATAGATCTGCCAGTGGTGACTAACGTAGCATGAAGTCATTTCAATGTCATGAATATGGTTGTCTGAGATAGTATCAACTATCTTTGTCTATATAGGATGATGACTCCTTTGGTGTTCTATGGAAAAGAATGTTGTTTGTCTGCTTAAAGGGTAAGAAGAAAGACCAAATTAAGTGCTCATTCAAAAAAAAGATTTTTTTTTCCTTCTTTTTATAAAAGTCATCCAGTTCTAATCATGAGCTCCCACAGTTGGGTGAGTTCTTCAAATTGCAGTGACAAATACATATAACAGCTTCTGGAATGAAAAGCAGTTACACTGTCAATTTCTTTTTATTTGAGGCCCCTGTGGGTAACTACAGCCTCATGGTGGTTTTCAGCCTCCTTTATTTTTTCTGCCAAGGATTCAGAAGACTAACAAAATCCAAAAAAGTGTTTTTAATATGTTGAGTAAATGATTCAGCAGTTTCTGTACAGTGGCTTTTTGCGCACCCAGTTAATTACATTATATGTTGGTCTTCTAGGGTATTTTAATTTACTGAACACAAGATTGGTGAACTGCAAAAAAGCCCGTGGATTGGGAAGATTTTTGTTCCCCCAGCATATACAGATTTACTAAAAAAGTTTGTTAATTAAATATTGGTATGTCTAGCCTACTGCTATTGTAAAAGAGGGGAGGTGGGAAAGCTGAGAGCTGTGAAGCTGTTTGGGATTTATAAGCAGACAAACAAGGGCACCTGCGCTGTCACGTCAAATTCTTGACATTTTCTCTACATGGAGTAAAACAAACAGTGCGTGAGTGGCTTGCTGAGGACATTCCAAAAACTGAACCCCTCCTAGCTGATTTGCATGGCTGGCATGGGGCAGCGGTGTTCGTAACTGGTCATCCATTTCTGTAGGACAAACAAGTGCAGCATGGTTTGGTTTATTTGGCTTTGAAACAATCTAAGGGCACCTTGTGAGCTGTGCCTCGCAGTACGTGCAGTGCTCGAGCATGCTGCTTGTGTGAGAATGCCAGTGAATTGTGCATTTGACCTTTAAGCTTGTGCAAGTTTCCATTTTATCTCAGGGCTTCAGCCTTTCTGCATCCCACCTTGCATCCTTGGCATGTCTTGTAGCCAATTACACTGGGATTTGGCCAAATTTCTGGTTATATACAAGGTTTAAAATGACTGCCAGTAGTTTCGACCTCCTGCTGCAACTTCGGAAAAGTGAACTTGGACTATTTTAAAAACAAAGTTTTTAACAATACAAAGGATTTGCAGCACTGCTGAAAAGCTTTTGAGTTGCATTGTGGTGAATGGAGGGAGAAGAGTTTTATTTTGATAGCTGCTGTTCAGTGTCACTATGTTGATTGGTTCCTAAATTCTTGTGTTTGTACCTTAAAATGTGGTCTGCAGCTTTCTGTAGAAACTAAAGTGACTGAAAAGGGAATATATTTTTTTAAAGAATCTTTAATATAAATGATCACTACAACAGTTTTCACTCAGAGAATTAGGGCTGACAATGTGCAACAGTTAAGAGTTTTAAAAAAACAGATGCTTCTGCTTTGGCATTTTTTTTCTGTCCTTGTAGATTCAGCTCAGTTCTGACTGAAGCCACTGACTTATCTGTCCTTTTACTTTTGAAAAACTGGGATTTCTTGTCTAAACCCAGGTTTTATTAGGGTGGGACTCCCCCTTGAGTACTGCATCCAGCTCTGGCATCCCCAGCACAGAAGGGACATTGACCTGTTGGAGTGAGTCCAAAGGAGGTCACCAAGATGATCAGAGGGATGGCGTACCTCTCTTATGTGAAAATGCTAAGAGAATTGGGAACGTTCAGCCTGGAGAAAAGAAGGCTTTGGGTAACTTCACTGCAGTGTTCCAGGACCTGAAGGGAACCTGCAAGAAGCTGGAGAGGGACTATTTTCAAGGGCTTGTGGTGACAGGACAAGAGGGAATGGCTTCAAATTGAAAGAGGGTAGGTCTAGATTAGATGTTAGCAAAAAATTCTTTGCCAGAGGGTGGTGAGGCACTGGAACAGATTGCCCAGAGAAGTTGTGGATGGCCCATACCCTAAAAGCATTCAAGCCAGGTTGGTTGGTGCTCTGAGCAACCTGGTCTAGTGGAGCGTGTCCCCGCCTTCGTCAGAAGGGTTGGAACAAGATAATCTTTAAGGTCTCTTCCATTGCAAACCATTCTTTGATTGATTCCATTATTTATTTGCTGTCACAGCGGATACAGATGAACAGTGGGAGACACTGCATTTGCAAGGACTGGCTTCTAATGCCCACTTCTGGTTAGATGGGGAGCCCTGGCTGTCAGTGATTACCGCTGATGTGGAGCGCATTCCTGCAGTCCCAGGGCTGCGGCCTCCAGGAGACAAAACGCTGCCGTGAGACGTTCCGTGGCCGTGGCCGAGGCCAAGTGTGCCGCTCTGCGGGCCTGGGGAGGCTCGGTCAGGATGGGGAATACTCCCAGCAATAGCAGGTGGCGGTCCGGGAGTGACGGTGGCGGCCGGAGCCGCGGCCTCCCTGCGTACAGCGCCCGGCAGCCGGCAGGGGGCGGGGCAGGGAAAAATAAGGACAAGAAAGAAGGGAAGAAGGAGCCTTTAAAAAGGGATAAACAGCCCGTTTGGCTTCAGAGCGGTGGCGCACCCGGCCGCTGTCCCGTGCGGCTGCCGCTGCCTGCAGGGAAAGGAGTGCCGCCTCCGGCCTGAGGTGGGAGCCAGCAGTCGGGCCTTCGCTCGTTCAGCAGGGAATGAAACATTAGCTGACAAATTAGGTATTACGAACAAGTTCTTTACCGTGAGGGTGGGGAGCCACTGGAGCAGGCTGCCCAGAGAAGTTGTGGATACCCCAGTCCTGCGAATGTTCAAAGCCAGCCTGGATGAGGCTGTGAGCACGCTGATCTAGTGGAAGGTGACCCTGCCCATGGCAGGGGCGTATTACCTGAGTGATCTTAACTGAGTGAACTTCCAACCCAAAGTATTTTATGGTTCTATGAAATAAATCCCAGTAATTGCTTTTCACTGGATGCAGGCCCCTGGAAGTGCCTGTCACCTTTTAGCTTGGTTACTCCAAGTGCAAAAGCCTGTATATAGCAGGGTTACAACAGAGATGCTGTTTGGTAGATGAGAATGAGACAATTTCTGTTGGAGAAGGTGGTGCTGGGGAACGGGCTTCAGTTGTTGTATGTGATGGCCTTTTATCTTTTTTTCCTTTGTAACCTATCTTCTATGCTTATCAACATTTTCCTTCCAGCAGCTTCTGTAAAAGCACTGGTAGAAAGACACTTTCAGTGAAATGCTTTTAACAATGCTTTTATTAATGCTGGAGGATCTCTGAATTGTAGGTTCAGATGATCTCATTCTGTCACTCAGAAGTAATACAGAGCTATTACATTAGAAAATAAATTCTCAGCTTCCAGCTTCTTTAGTTGCCTGCAAAATATTACTGTTTTGAATCTTTCAATCTTTTCTTTCTAGTCCTTCTATCCATTTGCTGAGTTTTGGAATCAATATTCATGCTGCAGTCCACTTTTTAGAAAAATTTGTTTCTTGAAGTGCAAGACAGAGTCTCCCCATTTAATTATAATTACTGTCAGAAAGTACTGTTGACTATGCAGGGTGAATTCATTTTTAGTTATGTTGTAAACTTCCCAACAAAAGCAGCTGTCTGTGTGATTCCACCTTCTCAGTATCCCACCAGTATTTTTAGGCTGCTCAGACTATTATGTCAGAAAAAGAGAACCTCTCAAAAATACTGTGTGTAAAATACAGAAAATTGAACAGAACTTGTAAATTCTTGTCCACTTGACTTGCCTCATGCCACATCTCAGTTCAGTCTGTTCCTCCCCTTGCTTGGCTGCTCAGGAAGATGAAAGTGGTGGTGGATATTGTAGCACAGAAAATGCCGTCTGAAAATGATATTCATGTAGCAAGGAACTATCTAATGAAGATCTTAAGCACTTCTATGAGGTACAGTACTGACTTTACATGTGCATCCCTTCTGTTTCTTCCCAGTGATTGGATTCCTCCTACCATTTGTCAAGCCCAAACTGTAGCAGAAGCCCTCTTCCCAACCTTCTTTTCCTTATGCTCCAAACGCTGCTTGTACTGTGCTAGTTTCCTAGTCTTGTGTTTCCTTAGTGGTACAACATAGAAAAGTAATTGTCTCATAAAGATAAACCTTTTTAGCTGAACTGATGCCTAGGAGGTCTGTCAAATTTGCCTTAACAGGCATTTGTGGTTTGTTGAGCTGGTGTCAGTACTGTTTAAAGGTGAGCAGTGGGGGGAAAAAGACATCTGATGTTCTGTGCAGCTGAACAGTGGAATGATATTTTTCTCCATACCTGCACACAGGCTTGGAGTTAGCAAGGACTGTCTGGAGCCCATCATCACATAGCAGAGCAGAATCGTTTGCTCTAAGAGTGCTGGGGCTCCTCCACTCTCAGAATGTCATGTCCTACCACAAAAGAACAACTAGAGATGCTCTGCTTAATTGTTTTCTCTTTTGTCATGCTGGGAAGAGCAGGCTTTTGTTTATGGAAACAATTACTTCTTTTTTTTAGTGACAGTTATGATGCTGCACTTTGTAGTGAAATTACAGTTTCTCTGTAGAATTGTTATTCTCTCTTTGTAATCCTGCATGCAGAGTTTGCAAAGCAATTCATCACCGATTTCTTCAGATCTTCCTGAATGTACTGTGAAAAGCCATGTACTCAGAGACGACCTGTTTTGAAGATACTGGCTTTAGTTTTGGTCTCTAAATGCAGTTGTTGTCCAAGGGCAGGATGAATTACCTTCAAAGAAGGTCCTTCTTCATTCCCAGGTGACTGGTCTAGACAAATGCCCTGTACCTGGCATCTGCTCACAAAAATGGAAGTAGCTGGATTCCACACAAAAGGCTTACTTAACCTTAGGGAAAAATAATGCACTTACTTCATGAGTGCTGGGAGGTGTAACAAACAGCAAGTCCTTGGAAGACAGTGCAAGCTGTAGTTACTAATTCCTGAGCAGAAGGAAGAGGTTAGAGGAGTATGGAGCAATTCTGCAAAACAGTTTTTAAGGTGCAAAGCTCTAATAACAATTTACTTATGTACTTCTTAGAAGGGATCTCTTCAGTTACATGACCAGGAACATTTGGAGGTGATTTCCAAGTAGATATTTGGGTGCTTGCATTGATTCACTGATGAGATGTATTCTTTAAGAAACAAACCCAGAAAACACCAAAACAAACAAAACTTCCCTGCATTTCTGGGGTGCCAGACATTTCAGGAGCTGAAGCAGAACTTGCTTGGAGTTAAATATGATTGCTTGTATCACTAACTTGTATGGTACAATGTACATAGCTTTAATCCTTCCTGTCATTAACTCTCTTCTTCCTAGCTACTCCCTTATGAACTCACCTACAGTAAAATCTTGCCAAAGCCCTACTGTTATCAAGTTGTAAAAGAGTCCTAAGTCTCAGTATTAGCTTTAACTATTAAAGCTCTGGATACGTGTCAGGTACTTTAAAATTTATCAGTCTGTGTTCCTTGTAAAAAACACCCACCTCACCACCCATAAAAAATATTACAAAAATATTGGCATTTCACTGCATCTCAAGCATTTTAAAGAAATGGTGATGTCTTTTCAAAACTGGCATGCATATAGAAAGTTTTGCTGTCACTTAAAGTCATTATGCCTCTGTTCTATCTGTGAAATGTTTTACCGCTGCCCTGGTAGATTTTTTGCTATGTATCACCTTATTGAACTGTTTGCATGAAACTAGCACCCTCTGCCTCTGTTGTTTTCAGAAGGAATGACCTAGCCTGCAGGCCGCACTCCTGGCACGCCACCAAATTTACCGAAAGTCAACCCGAGGCAGCCACGTCACACCTTCCCTCGTCTAATGCCTGCGCCTCCTGGCACTCGCGCTATCATGCAAGGTGAGTCTCTGCTTAAGTTACAATACAGCTGCAGCTCTAACAGCAAGTCAATAATAACGGAGGTTATGTTGTTGAGTGGGGTTTTTTTAAAAACCAGTGCAGAATCGTGGTGTTATACCTCTTTAGAGTTGCCTGTCCCTTCAGTGCATGAAGCGGGGGGTTGGGAAGTTTGATGTATGGATGAGTGGATTTCTGAAACAGTTTGTGATATGTGCATGGGATTGAAAGGTAAGAAACTAGCTTTAAAGCCAATCACAAGGTTATCCTTCTTGCTGTGTATTTCCATACTAAGGCAAACTAACCATCAAAATTAACATTTGTAAAGTGAAATAGGAAGGGGACAAAAAAATTGAAAAATACTGTTTCAGACAATTAAAAAGGCTTTTTCTAAAGAGAGGGTGCAGAAGGGTGTTGTCTTTTAAGGTGTTACTGGTTTAGTTAAACTGTCTTTCTGTAATTCTTCTCTGCATCTGTGATCTTGCTTGTCTAGAAGAGGTATAAGACTGATGATTTTTCAGTCACTGTTTAAAAGCACCTTTAATAATTGTTAGGTCACATACAACACTAATGAAGAAAGGCTGACACCCAGGCAGTTTTAGCTGTGAAACTCTAAACCTTTAGGTAATGCCTGTTTGTGTCTGGTTACAGGTTCTTGTTTGTTTCCTTCTCCTAGGTGCCATTCTTTATCATTTTCATGAAAGGTTTTCTTGGGTTTTGGGGGGTGGGGGAGGAAGGGGGTATTTTTTGTCTTTTGTTACTTTTTCCTTCTCAGTTCCCACTGGGCCACAGTGACACTGAACATTAAAGAACACGAGTCTGATGTGCAATCACAGTTTGGGAAGTAGACTTCAGTTTTCTGTACCTGTCCTGTACATTCTCCATCATGATTTCTTGAGGTTAATGTTTTGTGATAGTCAAAACAAAAGAACATTAATACTTCAGTGTTTTATTTTATTTTTCATCTAATTTTTACATTTGTTTTTACACTGTTTTCTTTGGGAATGCCCTACTGTTTTTAAACTAAATTCCTATCTGCCCTTGAATAAAGCTGACATTAGGCAGCAAGGGGTTTTTAAAATTTTTTTGTAATAGCTTATTAGTAGAAGTTTTAGAAACTCTTTGATTAAAATTTCTGCTGTTTTACACTGATTTAAATTTTGTTTTTAAATATCATGTAGATCAGTTTATTTAGATTTATAGATTTTAAGACAGTAAAAGTCCTTGTACATAGAAACAAAATTCAGAAATTTCTAAAAATTTCCAAAGAGTTCCTCATTGCAATGCTATAGCTAAAGAGTATTTCTACACTACTAAAGAGTCTTCTATACTAACCTGTAAATCATTATATGCTTCCTGCTCTTCCTGATGGTTGTTCTTTTAGAATACAACTGCTGGAGGGGGCCCAGCATTCCCAGGGTGGCAGCCCAAGGATTTCAGTATTTTGGGGATCTCAGTTGCAAAGTGGGATTCTTTGGGCTTGCTGATCTGCAAAAAGAGGTGAGCAGCCTCAGAGATTCCCCACTTTACAAGTACATTTCACAAAAAGCTCAGCTGATGGGAAAACACAGCAATCAGTACTTGAAAGCAGCATATGCAAGAAGATAATGGAAATAGCCCAAGGAGAGGATATTTCTAGCCCAAGTATCCCATCCCTGAGCTGTTTCTGGAATTAGCTGTCCTTCCCTGAATTAAGCATCTGAGATTGGTATTCAAAGCCTAAAATCTCTTCTGAATATGCCTGCCTGCATTCTCTCTGAGTGTGAAAATCCACTAAATCACTTGTAAAACATGAAGAGGTCATGGGGGGGTGGGAGGGGGGAAGGAGGAGGAAGACTTTTTTGTGTTGGTGGAATGGGGCACAGCTGACCAAAACAGCCCTGTGAAGACTGTCCGTACTACCTACTGCTAGGTTAAGGTATGGGCAGTTTGATTTGCTTTAGGTTTTTTTTGGTTGGTTGGTTTTGGTGGGGCTTTCTTTTTGCCAGCCTGATGAATTTGAACCTTTGAGAAGCTGGATGAAGCTAGAGGAAGACAGACCAGAAGAGGCTGTACCAGTATATAGGAGAGAGGGTGGTCCTGGAACCCAGCCTTCCACATGCAGCACTATATGTATGAGTTTTTTATCATGTGACTCTAATGTGAAGACTGTAAGCTATCTTGGGAGCACTAGGCTGGGTCTAGATGCCTCTCATCAAGGCTGGAGAGCTAGAACTTGTAAAGCTTCTGGTGCCTTCATTTCCCTCTGTGAGTCTTCTGTCTTTTTCACAGAAGTCTCACCTTAACAACGTGGTGTAGACTTTTTTCGTAGCCCATCCTAAACTAAAGCTGAGTGCACTTTTCTGGCGGGTGTGTAAGTGAACTGTCTTAAGTTGCTGAAAGTTTAAATCCTGCATTTTCTTGCAGTAGGATGTACTATAACAGAGCCTTTTGGTTTTTTTTCTGTGCCCCTGGTTGTGCAGATGAACCCAGCAATGTGTTCTACTTCATTGTGGTATTACAGGTGTGGCTGTGGGACAAGTATGCTTTGAGAAGGTTACCTAAACTGAGGTTTTAGGGCAGTTAGGGTCAGGTGCCTCTGATTTGTAATCCCGTGCAGTTGCTGAGATGACATCATGTCTGTAAGGGCCCAGGAGCAGAAGCTCATACCCGAGGGTGCTTTACTGGCCAGTGTGGCCAAGGGATGATGTTTGTAGACTATTCCTGGACTTCACCTGCCACACTTTGACCAGCAGTGTAGGTGCTTTTATGAATCCACTCTGAAAAAGCCATTGAGAGAAGGGTATCCTGGGATGCCAGCCAGGCTCAGGCAGAGAACTGGGTTTTGGACTCCCTTCCATGTCAGGGTTCACAGGAGGATTGCCCTGCAGTGTAGGACCACAGGAGGCCATGCTTTGCAATAACATGCTATTAGAAACCTTCCTGTCCTTCCTTTAAAGTGTTTGCTCCTTCTGCTGGGTTTCCCTTTGGCATTTTCTTGCAGGGCTTTGACCTCTTATGCTGATGATCTCTGTTCCACATTTGATACCAGCACATTTACATGAGACCTGTAAATTGAGGCTTTCCTGCACAAGTGGCATCTTTTTTTTAATGCCAAGTATGTGGTTGGATTATATGATCTTAAAGGTATTTTCCAACCTTAATGGTTATTTGATCTCCTTAGAGCTGAAGGGGGTGGGAATACCAGCAGTTCGTAGTAGTATCTGGCTTACATTATTCTTTGACAAAAGAAATCCTAGTAATGACTGAGATACTTTTTACCTGACACACAGTACCAGCCTAAGATGACAGTTAAGACCTTGGTAAGGATTCAGCAAGATGTTTTAAATGCTGGAAATAAACAAATGGAAGAACATAAAACCCCACAAGATGAGGCTATTGCTAGGGTATCTTTTTGATAAAATGCTTTTAGAAAATAAGCGTAAAGTATATGTTCTCTTATTTCATACAAATTGCTTTTGACCATGTTATATAAGAAAAGAAGTTTAAGAAGCTGTAATATTAGAGGGGGGGAAAAGCAATTCTATTAGTACTAAATTCCAAAGAACTGCAGAATTGACCTCTGCAGTATTTCTGACAGAAGAAAAGATCTATATCAGTTTTTGTATTTTTTATGTGGACTAATCTAATTTCATTGCTACCTTTCACAGGTCTCTTTACAGCACAGGGTTTGATAGATGCTTCATATAATTACAGCTACAGGGAAGTGGAATAATTCTGGGATTTCTACCAAGGGACTTTGCATGCAAGGGAAAGAACTTGAATTTGGTATATAAAATAGGAGGAGTTGCCAGTGAAGTTCAAACAGGGAGATTTGATGAGAATAATTGGAAAGACTGTCATCTCAGCATCAATGTGTTGGACTGACAGGAGGTGGATGCTGTGAGAGAGAAAAGAAATGAAAGAAAATGAAACAAAACTCATGGGGTAGTAAAGTAACAGAAGCAGCAGGATTTTGGGATAGTGTCCTTGGAAAATGACCTGAAGAAAGAACAGTGTCAGATGTTCTTATAGAGGAAAGAGGGGTAGGGAAAAACTGGCAGCAGTAAGGACTTGGGAAGGAAAGTCAGAAGTTTGTTTGGCCATGCAGAACTTAAGTTGCTTTGGTATCTCCTCCTGAACTTTTCCTGCCAATGTTGTAGAACTAGGGGGAATTGAATGTTGTTGTAAGAGTGTCAACTGAGGGTGGTTTGAAACAACACTGACAAAGGTGCATATGCAGGTGGTATTTGAGACAAATGCATTTAGTGTGTCGCTGCTTAAAAGTTAAAACATCCAATGAATAGGCAGATGTGGATATAACTTAATGACAAGGGAATTACATCATGGGCTGAAGAAGTTTAGTCTCATTTCAGAAATAAAGGGAAGAAGGACATGAGTTCAATAGCTGGAAGAACTGGGGTGCCTGCAAAATAAGCTGAAAAATAAGTTGGTGTTTGTCCTGGGAAAGAGGGAGCTAATGGAGTTCAAACTAAATTTTTGTAAAAGCAAAGTCAGCAAAATCAACAATTTGCAGAGGAAAAAGGGAGCCTTCAAGAAGAAGAAGAATGCATATTGCTTACTGGCAAACTGACATAGGGAAGCTGAGTTAGTTACTAAGGTTTCAAGCTTTGATTCAGTGGCAGAGCATAAATTTGGAGCCCTGACTTTGTGTTGAAACTTTCAGTTTTGTTAGATTGTCTTTAACTGCTGTGCAGATGGATCTGAACCAGTATTATTAAAATGTGTGGTTACAATTATGTTGTGGCAGTTTTTGTGGCAGGGTGTATTTATTCTGACATTTCTTTTTTTGTTTGCTTCAACAGTTGTTCTTCTCATGACCTGTCAAATTCATGGGATCAGTCAAGTCTATATCGCACTTCTGACCAATTCAGCTCTTTGGGAAGTATGGACAGCTGGGACCACACTCCACCAGTAGCCCAGTATGGAAGACTTTCTTCTGCAAGGTCTAATAGTAGCATTGATCATCTAGGGAGCCAAAGTAAGCGGGATTCAGCCTACGGGTCTTTCTCCACGAGTTCTAGCACCCCTGACCACACTCTCTCCAATGCAGACACTTCTTCAACAGAGAATATGCTTTACAAAGTGGGCCACTGGGAGACTGCTAAGCATGGAAGCAGGTCTGGCCAGTTTTTGAATGACAGCAGTGGAACAGAGGACAAACCAGGGTATTTGCCAGCTCCCATCCAGTATGAGAACAATAAAAGTCCAAGAACAGAGGAACACCCAGATGGCAAGCTCACTAGCTCTGGAAGATCCAGTTTCGGACCTGTCTGGTACGTTCCTGATAAGAAGAAGTCTTCATCTCCTCCCCCCCCACCTCCACCTCTTCGTAGTGACAGCTTTGCTGCTACCAAGGGCCATGAGAAAGCCCATGGCCCTGTGTTCTCAGAGGGTGCCAGCACGCAGCACTTTACAGCCTTGAACCGATCTCAGCCCAGGAGTGACTGGAGTTTGGAAATGGCAGAGCAGCAGCGGCGGCTCTCCAGACCATGTGACAGGAGGATCAGCAGCTCAAATTATAAATCCGATCTCAGTTCAGAACACACTTTTTCTTCAGCTGGTGAAAGGTACAGTAGTAATGCAGGAACTGTGAACAAACTGCAGCCATCCTTGTCCAGCACTGACGTTAGGTTTGTACAGCCTGCTTACACTTACCACCACCAGCACCAGTACAGCGATGAAAGCCCCTTTTATCACAGTGCAAGAATCTGTGCTGCACCTAAAGATCAGCAACATTATCTGTCCTACAGTGGCATTCAGGAGTTATCTACAGATCATTTTCATGGCTACAGTCCAAACCAAGCCAGTCTGCTCAACACTTCCTCTTTGAACAGTGCTGCTGAACAAAAGGTGGACAACACTGGACAAAGTCGATATTATTGTGTGACAGCAAAACAGCCTGCTCAGGGAAACTCAAAGCCACTACAATTCAAGGATGACAGCTGGAAACCTGCAGTGGGAACTGATGTGTCACTTGGACCTCATGAAAATTCTGCAGTTGTTACAATGGCCCAAAACCCAAAATACTATCTACCTCAACAATCTATTGAATCTTCACTGACAAGGTGTGAGAACAGTCGTCATTATCCAGTAGACAGAGAGGGAGATGTTAGGTGTGCTGTAGTAGAAGAATCTAAAAAACCTAATCATACTGAAAAGTCTGGACAAAAGAAAAACTGTGAGAACAGCTCTGAGGAAAGTGAAACTAGGCACAGTCAGCAGGAGTATGTAAAGGGCTGTGCCCTTACCACTGAAAACAGACCTGCTCAGAAAGATTTTAGGTGGGGGAAAGATGAGAGTAGCAAGATTTCTCCTCAGAAGACGCCAATGTTGCACTCTTTAGCTCAGGAAGGGAAAAAACAGTCTGACAACAACCCAGAAGCAGTAACGGAACGGCAGACCTCATTTGACACTCACCTGTCTAAACAGGCACGAAGGAGTGATCGTTTTGCAACAACCCTCAGAAATGAGATCCAAATGAGAAGAGCAAAGCTGCAGAAAAGCAGAAGTACTGCTACACTAGTAGGGTCATCTGAAACAGAGGAGTGCAGTGAGACCTGGAAACCAGATTCAACAGAGGATGTCACCACATCCCCAGACACAAACTTTACCAGCACCTACAAAGATCACCTCAAGGAAGCACAGGCCAGGGTTCTGAGTGCAACGTCCTTCAAACGTCGGGACTTGGAGCCCAGCCCTGCTGAGTATCTCCCCAGGTCACCTGAGCGGAAAACTGGTAGCTACAATTCTTCGTTACTGGCTTTGGTTTCTGAAGATGTCTCTGGATTCCTTGAGGCTACACAAGCCAAACCAAACCCTACAGGGAGTGGCACTCATCACGTTCCTCGCATTGGAGCCAGGAAAAGGTTCACAACAGACCAAAAACTGAAGTCCTACTCGGAACCAGAGAAGATGAATGAGGTGGGCATGTCAGAGAATGAATGCCATGCTCATTGCTGTCCAAATATATCCGAAGAAGCCCTAGGCTCATTTGCAGACAGGTGGAAATTCTTTGAAGAAACAAGTAAGCCTGCATCTAGAAAATCATCACAGAAACCAGGTCCCCATGGTCTAGCAGAGGGACAGCCTGAGAGGCCAGATAGGAAAGTGCAAGAGGGAGAGGAGCCGTGGTATGAGAGAAGAGGTCGAGTAGCCTCTGCTGGACTTGAAACTGCTCGTGCTTCAAAAGATAGTGTCCACCATAGCGGCAGCAATAGGGCTGCTGAGAGGGTTGGGAAATCTGCACAGCCACAGCGTCTGGGAACCTTTGCAGAGTATGAGGCATCGTGGAAGGAGCAGCGGAAGCCAGTAGAGCCAAGGAGCTCAGGAAGGTACCATTCAGCTGATAATATCCTCGATACAGGCCATGAACAGCATGGGAAATCCCAATACACCCATGAGAGGTCTAGATCATCCCCTTCCACTGATTTCTACAAACAGGTACAAGTGTCTTTTGCATTATCCTTTAAAGTGCCCAAGGTAGTGGGGGACAGTAGAGGAGTGAAGGGGAAAAGAGTATTTTTACAAAAATTTCCAGTTTAGGAACACTACATAATATGGTATTTGCCTTTTGTCAGTAAAGTGGTAAATGTTACAGGCAATCCTCTTAGGTAAAATGAGGAAGTTGAAAGTCTGTATAGCACAAGAGCAATTGGATTAAAGTAATTTCTTGTATGTTGTAGTCAGATGGAAAAAAAACCATGATTGATTTGCTAATATCACCTTTTTTGCAGTAGAGATCTAGGAAATAGAAAGCAATCTTCACCTGTATTTATTTTTTCATTGGTTTGGCTGTATTCCGTGTTTTAAGGTTTTGAATTCTCTGAAACTAAGAAGGAAAGTGTTCCAAGTGTAAATAATACATACTTTTGTCTAATTTTTAATGGCTTAATAGTTTCTGTGGATTTCCTCTTTTCTTCTAAAGTTGCTTCATGCAAAAGCTACATAGGACAAAACTTTTGCCTAATAAAACTTAGAGATGACAAATATACCTGTTAATGTTAAAACTACAGCAACAATGAAACTGCATAATGTTTTATGTCAGTTTGCTTGATTTAAGATGTATACATTTATTCCTTAGAGAGATGCCAAATGTCTGTTCAACTTGCAAGTAAATACTAAGTTAATTTTTAACTGAGCAGGGCCAGGCAATGGTTGGCAGGTGGCACTGGAAGTAAACAGAGAAACCAAGTCTCTTTAGTTCTCTGTTAAAAGATGTTGTTCAAGCTGCTACAGGATTGCCTGATATGTATAGGGAGTCATAGTGGGTTCAACCTGTGTTGAACTTCGACGTCTGCAAGAACAGAATTGAAGCAATGCAGTTGTATATTACTTTATTTTTTTCCCCTCTTGGTGAAAATATTGCATACATACATATACAGATCACCTCTGTGTGTGTGTGTTTGTAGACATGGAGCAGAATGAGAATAGCTCCAAAAGAAACAAATGTTGATCTGTAAAAGTTGTGGACTGTCTTTCCATAAGCTGCGTCTTTTCATTTGGCAAAAGTTATTTTTGAACTTCATGTGTGGACTTAACCATGTGGATAATTTACTACGGTAGAGATTCCAAGCACTGAAAATATTCACCTGGAAGTTACTTTGAAAATTAAATTCACTAAATTATTAAATAATTGCCTACCCAGCAGAAAAAAAATCATATAATCTGTTCCCTGTATGCATTTCTGGTTTATTAGTCAGTGCCTTTAAGTTCAGTATAGGTTCCCTGGGGCAAAAAGCAGACACCTGTTTAGGCACCTGGAAAATATGGTGATAAGTGCATTGAAGATGCTTACAACAAACTGAAGTAAATAAAGATGTTGTTTTGCATATATGGTTCAGATTATTCCAGTGCTAATGCGCAATTAAATTTCCTGTAGGTTCAGTGTTTGTAATGCAGAGCTATGCTTTGGGTGGGGTTGTTTGAAGTAGTGAGATAATAACATTCTGGAACAGCACTGTTGGTGTTTTACTGAGAAACTAAAGTACACGCATGGGGATTCACAACCTGGTGCATACTTGTATCTCCTAAAATGTGAGCAACTCTTCTGCAACTTCTGTGCCTCTTTTTTCTGTTTGTTTTTGTGAAATGCAAGTTGCAAACGTTTATATAAATGTTAAGCTCTTCTGTAGATCAGCAAAGCAAAGCAGCACCGTGAGCACTGCCAGGTGGAGAGTGCTACGCAAGAGGTCACAGAGCACACTGTGCTGCTTAAAACCAAACAAGCTTAAAACATGCTATGCTGTTGACTTCATGTATATTCAAACAGAGCAAACCCACAAATAAGAGGTTCCATAATCATAGATTTTTTGGGAGTCTGAAACATGATGACTTGGTCTCTTACTTGTACTATAAACCTCTTTTAGGAAGTATCAGTTGAAGTAAGGAGGCAAGCAGAAGATTTAAAGGAAGATGGGGAGTGTATTTTCTCTAATGTTAACAAACTGGATGAAAGGAATTGCACTGTAAGGTAAGTGTGTCATAATTTCTCTCTCTAAAGGATTTTTTTGACAAATTTTTTTGACAAATTTCTCTAATCTGATCTTTTCCTAACTCAAACTGCAAGTTTTGCTGTGATGATTTCAGAGTTTCTGCAGTGCCTTTTTCCTGTGTTTCCCTCCTTCTCCCCATGTACTTCAGTATGCATGATGGAATTAATGTTGGGACTGAAGTTTTTGGGGAGCTTAAAGAAATTGTGATGATTTCCATCTACCAGTGCTGAAGCAGAGTCACAATTTTCGTGTGAGCTTAAAGAAATTGTCGAGTGTTGAGCATATTATAGTTTGTTTGGAAGCACCTGATTCTTAGTTGTGTGCATGAAATGATAGTTACAGGTTTTTTTGGGGGTAAGTTGGGGGTCTGAGGTTTCCCAAAAGAGTTTTCCAGTATTATTCTTGGCAAAGACAGCATGCTGCTGAAACATAGTAGTGTTATAAATTGAACTTTAGTTTTCTTGTGCCTTTAGAGAATACAGTACACAAACAGAAGACACTAAAATTTGTTTACTGTTTCATCGGCTCCGATTTTCTCTGTTAATTCATGTTTTAATTAATGTACAATGTTTTTAAACCATTTGCAAAGGTGTGACTGCATGCAGAGTGTAGTTAAAATCCTTTAAATGTCTGGCATGCTGAGGGTTGTCCTCGTCCTGGCCCGGTGTGCTGTAAGCAGTGATTTCAGCAGTCGCTGATCCTGCGGCTGCTGAAGCCGAGCTGAGGCTGTGTACACGCTGCTATCGCCAGGTCTGACAGCTCTGGCTTTCGTAACAGAGAACCCGTGTATAGGAAAAAAGAACCTCTATAGGCTTTCCTCGGTTCTGCAAGTGGTATTAATCTCTCAAGGGGAGAGGAAATTATGAACTGTAGCAAACGTACCCTCTAGCCGTGGCCATAAAACCTTGTAAAAAGTTGCTATATATTTGTGGGTTTATATGATTGTATTTTGCATTGCTTACGGCTCAGCTGAAGAGAGCACCCCCTATTTTTCTAGTTTTTTGCAGCCCTTTGTACTTACGGTAGTGACTTCCAAGTGAGCAGCCCGGGAGGGTGCGAGCGAGCGCGCACGCGTGGGCAGGGCCGGGGGGAGGCCGAGCGGGAGGCGGGCAGCGTCAGCTGGGAGCGGCCGGGCTGCGCTGGGCGGGCAGCGTCTCTGGACAAGGGACATGATTGCCGTCTACCCGCGCCGCAGCCGAGTCACAAAACCATGGGAATAATACTCCTACGCCAGCATTTTAGCAGTGTTTGTGCAGCACAATTCTTGCTCTATAATCATGGAATCCATGAAAATCACATGACACTGGGCACCAGCTGCAGTAACTTTTTTTTCAGCCGGAGCCTATTTTGACATACTATTTCAGATGTAGTATTTGGCCATTTTACCATATTACAGATGGTTTTGTAAAATGGTCTCTTTCACAATCTTTCTCTCAGCATTGCATATGCAGAGGGTTGATATGCTTTCTGTGTTCAAAAAAACCTAACTAATTAAAATCCTTCATTGGAGCATTTAATTCCTGTGTTGTGAACTACCACTGCGTTATAATGAATGGCTGCCTTATTGGAAAGAATATATATTTCCATATGCTCCTTTTTTAGCAAGGCATTCTTGTGCTTAAAAGGTACTGGACCCATGACATGGATTGATTTTAAGGTTTTTGAGCTGCCCTAAAGGCATTTAGTTTTCTGTTTTTAAAATCTAGCAATCTGCAAATGGCTAGCAAATCTACCTAATTCAGGGTATGTGCTAGAACATGAATAGTAACAAAACCTGAGGTCTCCCTTATGGTCATATTTAATACTTCCTTTTAAAATTTATGTTTGGATTAAATTGCTGGCAGCTGTTATTTTGTGCTACTGAGACCTGTGTGCTATGGTTGCCTTTGTGCTACCACAGTCAGCGTGATATGGCTGAACACAGGAGTGGCCCTTCTGCATTTGTGGGGGTGAATTTGCAGGAACCCAAGCTGAGAGACAGCTGTGGAGTCCATGAGTGCTTTCTCCAGGTTAGGGACTGTCCTACACTACACCTCTGGCCTCCCTCCCCTTCAGTTGCTCTGAGAAAAGAAAAGAAATTAATAACTTGAAATAAACTTTGAATATTTACCATGTACAGCTTCCATAGAAATACGAGTCTTTTTAATGCACTGAATCTAGAATGAAAAAGGGATAGAATATTGTAACAGCAAATGGCTTTTTAAAAATAAACAAACAAAAATAAAGATGTTTGATTTTTTTTTTCTCCTGAGCTTTTTGCTGCAGTATTTTGTTGGCTGTTCTTTTTTAGTACACAGTTGTAAAACCTAAGTTAATGCTGCTTTGAAGAATGGAGGGCGGGGGGAAGGGTGAACATTGAGTTGATGAAGACAATTTGTGAACCTCTTTCATCTTTGAGCTGTTTCCCCCTCTGAGAATACTGAGTGCTTCCAATGAATTCAGGTTGTTTCATCTCCCTTTTTAGAAGAGCTGCAACATGTTCTTCTGAAATGCAGTATTTAATAGCTTAGGTTTTACTTTTATATGAAGAGAAAATAGTGGTCCATAGCAGCCATTGTTATCTCTTATGGAAGAACCAAACCACTCTTGTTATGAACTTACAGGGATACAAACAGTCATCCAAGATGGGATGAGTATTGTTATACTGAGGGTTTGGTGTGATTCTATGTATGCTCTTAACTTTATATAACACTGGTTATATAATTAACTTCCTTATAGAAGTCTCCACAATTTCTGAGCTGAAATAGACTTTCAAAAGGTTAAAGAGGGAAATGAATGCTCTGACTAGTAGTCTGTGGCTTCCTGAAGTATGACATGTACTCATAAAAGTCATGCTGCATCAAAAGAATCATGCTTTATGATCTAATTCTTAAGATTGCCATCTACTAGAGTTGTTTACAGCCATTGCTTTTATTTACTTTCTAAGAACATTTGACTCCTAGATCTATTAATTTGTTCCTGTGATGTCTATTAAAGTTACATAACTTCAAAAAGTGGAAAAGGATATATGAGATAACAGGTTGCAGAAAATATTTCAACATTTAATAGGTGTCAAACCCAAGAGCATGTGCATGTCAAGTGTAGGACCACAGCATGACTCAACTCTGATTAAACACTGTAAAATATTTATTTCTGTGTTTTCATACCTTAGTAGTTACTCCTGTTTGAGTTGAGCTCTTGAAGACAGAGGAACAGCCTTACAATATACAACCAAAATAAAAAGAATTTCTTAATGCCTAAGTTGTTCTAAATGCCTAAGTATAATTTTCTAGAAAAATCTTTGATAAGCCTGAAACAGTAGCCTATAGACATGTTCTCAAGTGCTTTATTAGGCTCTTCATAAGGAAACTTATTTTTTGACACCTGGTGAATACCTAGGCTCCATGCTCAGCAGGAGCAGCAGCAAATTATTGTGCAAGGAAGGAGGAGGATCTTCAGCCATACAGGAATGTGAGTGACCTTATGTCTTCTGAATTGAGTCAGATGGAAAAGAATTTAAAAATGACCAGTAGTCCATTTGTGTATGTGTTTATTTGTGTCATGCATATATGGATGTGTGTGTGTGTGGGTACACAGAGATATAAAACATGCATGTGCATACTGATAGTTATTTCTCTTAGCTTTTTCTGGTTTGTGACCATTATAGGGTTGGGGTTTAGACAGCTATGAGGGCTAATTAACAGTGGGGAAGAAAACCCCAACAATCCACAATACACATTTGGACAAGTCAGTTCCTCATATTTACAATGGTAGATGGTGTAAATTAATCACTGGGAATATTCTTAGAAACTACTGTTTTCATAACTCCAGAAATTTTGATTTCTCTATTTTGCTTGGGTTTCTCTTATTGTGGTGTCAAAAAAATTAATGTAGTACCAATATAGTGTTAGGATAAATTTACCTAGGAACTGAGCTACTGAAATACAAGATTTGAAGGCTTGGAGGTTTTTCTATGTAGCAAAAGGGCCATTTCCTTAAATAGTGAGAACTTCTGTTGCTGGTGTTGTGTCCCGTAGCTATTTTAAACTTCTGTTCTTTATTAAGAATTGTAGGATCCTAGGATGGTTCTCTTCGGAAGGGACTTTAAAAATCATCTGCTTCCAACCGGCCAGGGAGCTTTGTTCTAAGCCAGGTTACTCAGAGCCCCATCCAGTCTGGTCATTGACACCTCCAGGTGTGGGAAATCCACAGCTTCTCTGGATAACTGATTCCAGTGCCTCACCACCCTCACAGTAAGGAATTTCTTCCTAATAGCTAATCTAAACCTGCCTTCCTCCATCTTAAGTTCATTCCCCCTTGTCCTATCATGACATGCCTTTGTGAAAAGTCCCTCTCCAGTTTTCTTGTAGCCCCCTTTAGGTACTGGAAGGTGCTGTAAGGTCTCCCTGGAGCCTTCTCTTCTCTAGTCTCAACAGCCCCAGCTCTCTCAGCCTGTTCTCAAGGAGATGTTCCAGTCCTCTGATCATAGTAGTGGCCCTCCTCTGGACACATTCCAACAGGGCCATGTTTTTCTTCTTTTGGGAAACCTAGAGCTGAATGCAGTAATCAAGGTGAGGTTTCAAAAAAGCAGAGTAGAGGGGGAGAATCCCCTCCCTTGACCTGCTGGCCACACTGCTTTTGATGGTAGCCATTTGGCTCTCTGAGCTGGGACTGCACACTGCCAAGTCTTTATTGAGCTTTTTGTCCACAAAAACCCCCAAGTCTTTCTTCCTAAGGCTCTTCTCGGTCCATTCTCAGCCTGAACTTCTGCTTGGGATTGCCCTGACCCAGATGCAGAACTTGGCACTTGGCCTTGTTGACCTTCCTGAGGTTACTCATTTACTGTTGCAGTTAAACAGTCAAACTGGGAGTTGCTTTTCCTGGCTGAATGTTGCAGGACAAGTATGTCTCAGTCCTTGCAGTACTTACCAAGACATTACCAGAGCTATGTAAGCAAAGTGTTTTCATCCTATTCCTTGTGAGGAAGAAATAGTATGATCTCGTGCAACTGCTTCCTTAGAAATCAGTGGGAAAATTACTTTGGCAAATATTTCATGCATGTGTTAACAAGCTCCACAGAGCTTTCTCTTCTCCAGGCTGAACAATCCCAGCTCTCTCATCCTGTCTTCACAGGAGAGGTGTTCCATCCCTCTGATCATCTTCCTGGCACTCCTCTGGACTTGCTCCAGCAGGTCCATGTCCTTAGCATTTCTTTATCATGAGATACAGATTATTAAGGCATTTCTCATACCATTTTTTTTTGCTAGTGATGTCGTTGTGCATTTCATATAGCAATGACACAGTACAGTCTGGACTGTTACAAAGTTTGTATTTTGTCTGAAAATGGTAAAAACATAATGTGGCTCTTCCTGTACATATAGAAGAGAGTCTAACAGCATCTATTCATATATGTGAAATCCCCTGTAACCTTTCATCTTCCTTAGGTTTCTCTGTATAATTGTAATTAGTACAAGTTTCATTGCTAGGAACCATTATGTCCTTTCAGTGTACTAGTGTATGTGACTGACTAATAAGAGATATATAAATATCACACTTCGAGACAGTGGAACCTTGAATCACTGGTACATGATGGCAGCTAATGGTTGCTGATGCTTAAAAACAGGCTAAAGGTCTACCTCGGCAAGTTTTTTTCCTCTGGGTGAGCCAGTAGCAGATGCTTGGGGAACAGAAAACCAGAGCAAACCATGGAGCCACGCAGACGGGTATCTTGTCAATCCTCTGCTGGTCTGTCTGTCTTTGAGCTTTGTTTTATTATGGGGGTTTTGTTTGGTTTTTTATTGCCGTGAAGTACAAAGACTGTATGTTCATAGAACAGTCTGTGAAATTCAGCTTTTCCTTCTTGCATAGCAGTAATTTCTGTTGTACATCATTGTATATGTTGGTGAAGCACAGGAAGATCTCTCCTGTGGGCTACTTTGCATTTATTAAATCTGAATTTCATCTGTTATTTTATGACCCATTCGTTCAGTGATAGGAAATCTTAGTTTGGGGTCTTTATTATTCAGAATCATTTCCTCATAGCAGCAAGTACTGTCACGTGGTTTTTCACCCCTTTTTTAAACCATCTGTATCTAATGAGTTCTGATGGGAATGATATGATGAGACAAGTAAGGACTCTGTCTTATGGGAGTTAAATTTTTAAGAGCCTCAGTTGAGATAAAATTTAATTTTCTAAATCATCTAAAAATCCAAAGTCTGTCATCCAGATCACTCTTGTCCCAATGTGTAGTGACTCTAAGATTAGTAATTCATTTTTTCTACACATGCCCAAATTATTCTTTTTCATTTTTACTCATTAGTGCAGCTGCTGAATCTCTTCATAAAAATTCTTCTTCTTTGCTTAATTCAGATATTAAGTTTATGATTCTGAAGTTCTCCAGATTCATAATGAGTATTTTTTTTTATTTTTGCTCTCTTTCTCTCACTCTCTTATTCTCTCTCTTCAGCGCCCTCACACCTTCCCTCCCCAACACTGGGAGTGTCACTGTGCTCAAGCAGTTGTCCAAGTATCAGAGGAATGGGTAGCTTTTCATCACAAATCCCAGTTCAGCAATTTCATGTGCAAGTTTCAGGTGATTGTCATATGGCCCAGGTAGCTTATGGCTACCCACATTTAATGGTGTGCAGCATCTGAGAATAGTTCCTGCAAAGGCTATTCTTTGCTGGAGTTGTGAAGGGGAGATAGTGTCAATATTTTGCTGCAGTTTTATTTTCTTCGTATTCTTACTATTGTACTTTCATCCTTATAATCTGTTTGGCAGATATCTGTGTTGAGTAAGTGCCTCTTTTTGCCTTTTTTTTTTGTCCTAACACCCTTAAGAATTTGTACCTCAGCTTTACTTTTAAAACTCTGGTTTTTTACCATACTTTGCTTATACATCTGCTTTGCTAGATTAGTTCTGGGTTTTCCCCGTTTGAGTAGGACTTGAGTTCTCTGGTGGATGTTCCTCCTAATTGCTGTTTAATTCAACGTTTGGAGAGGACAGGAAGGAAAAACGGTGGTTGGGTGTTTTGGTAGGTGTTACACATTTTCTCTGAATTTCACATATTGTATCTTCAGTTACATGTTATCTCTTAGCATTTTACCATCTGGCATCTTTTTAAAAAAATACTCATCTTGTGTATATAAATGCCCTTTTCAAAATTAAATACCACTGTGTGGATTCTTAATCTTTCAAAAAAGATTTAGCTAAATGCATATGGCCACTGGCACAGGGTAGTTCTTCAAATAGCAAAGTTTTGAACAAGATTCTTCTCATACCTCAGGATCAAGGCAGAAATTGCATCATAAATTGTCCCCCTTTTAGTCTTTTTCTTCGTCTTGTCCATTTTAAAACTTTCAGGCTGGTTGAGCTGAGAGATGTGTGGGCATCTTCATAAGCATCACAAATGCATTATTTTGGGATCTGGGGTTGGTTGTGGCTAAATGGAAGTGTTAAAACTTGCAGGCTCCTGCCACTGCCTCCCCATTCCTCTGCTGGCAGCACTCAGCTGGCGGCTGTCAGGTGTGCGTCCTGCAGATTGCTGGGATGCTCCACTGGGGCTCACCAGCAGCTGCTGGGTCTCATTAAATGGGTGCTGGAGTGCCTCCAAAACCCGCCCTTAGTTTACAGTACGCTACAGTAATACAGCCCTGTTTCTGCCCCATCCAATTTCTGCATTCTCCACACCCTTGAAAATGTGGACTCTCCCTCTACCTTTATTAGGTGAACTTTGAATCCCTGTTTCTAAACTTGAGGGGGGCTATCCCATTTCATACATCCCCTTTTTTTCTACTTGTAGCTTCTTCCTGCCAAGTAAAGTTACTTTTGCTTTAATTGCTCCTGGCACACGTGTTCTCCTCACTGTGCGTGCAGTGACAGCTAGGGGTATGCAAGGCCATCATGGGCTGATAAAAGGAAGTTATTTCTTCTTATGGAAAGTTTCCTCACCTGCCCCTAAAGGTAAATGTTACCAAGCATGAGTAGCTGGAAGAAGTCCTAAACATGATTCTGCAAGTACTGAAATTGGGAGTGAGCAAAAGAACAGCACACAGACATGTTTGTGGAGAGAGAAACAGAGATAAATTTGTACTCATTAGTTCATTTTTGTATTCTGGTTTGATTTGACTACTTTCCCTGGAAAGAGGATTAGAGAAAACCTCTAAAAGACATGCATTTTTCTTGCATTGCTTGAAATCCAGCTATCTTCTTGTAGCCCTGTTGATGATAACAACAGTTGAGTAGGGATATTTAGAGCTAATGTAAGATAGTCTCCAGTGGTTTTAGTTACAAAAGCATCATGTGCTGATGCACTGTAGATTTTATTTTCCCTTAAGTTGCTTGATGAAAAGTGTAATTGGAAATAGGTGACTGATATGTCTCCACATTGCAGCAGTCCATACATTTCTGACATATGGAGTGGCTTTATGGTGTTCTGGTACTAAAAGCTAGCCTGTGAAATGTTCACTTTCTGCTATAAGCCCTAGCAACGTGGTTATGGTTTGCTGTCACGCAGGAGACTGTTTCTGTCAGTAAATGTGAGTGAAGTTTTGTGCTAAAAAGTAATGAGACAGCTATAGCTTCCATTTTTCTGCATGGGCCAGCCAGACTTGGTGCAGTCTGTTAACCAGTTGTATTGTATTATGTAAACTCGTGTTTTTTCTTGAAGTCATTCTTACTCTCTATTGAAATCAAATAGGCAGCTTTGGGAGGCAGAAAAATTTTAGGGGAGGTTATTAACTGGGTATCTAACTGCTCTATGTGATTTTGTGTTCAGTTTAAATAACATTTTCCTCTTAAAAGTGGTCATCTTCAAAATGATCTTTTCATACATACTAAAGCGTTATTCCACACTTTCTCTATTAAGTCTTTAATGTGTTCTTCTAGAAAAATTAAAAGGAGCTTGAGCTTTGCTCTGATGAAAGCCACGATGCCTTCTAAAGATGGCGTGTGGGGGTGGCAATGTGCTCATGCAGCATGAAAGCGTTTAGTTCTTTCCCTGCAGAGTCTCCTGCAAGAGAGGGCGCCTGTGCACACAACACATGCAAAAAAATTCAGGCTGGAGGGCTGTTGATGAAGACTCTCCTCTAAAATTAAAGACTTGGTTGTATGAACGTTGTTCAGAAAGGAACCTAGTAACACACTGATCTTGCAGAGCTGTAGTTGTGGAAATGTGGATCATGATTTTCACAAATGAAAATAAAAACCCTTAAAAATTAAAGGACTTTTAAGTTTTGTTTTGTTTTTATTTTAATAACCAAATCCAAGGGGTGGGGGTGGGGGAAGGGAAAAGCTTTGAAGTCTCTGAGATCTTTTCCCTGAGGTCAGAAGTTTCTGGTGATGTAACATACAATACAGACTAAGCCTTCACTTATCAAGGTTAAAGTTGACAGAGCTTGTATGAACTTGTCAATCATAGGAAGCAGGCAAAAACAAGCCAGCTGTTGTGAGGCATGGCTTTGAAAATCCTCTGTGTTACAGTAAATGAGACGCAGAGGTTGAGACAGATTCAGTTCTGCAAGGCTTTCAAACTGGCTGGCACATTTGCAAGGATGCAAAGCTCACATATCCAGTGAATATGGGTAAAAAGCTGTAAATCCTGGTAAGATTGTCTTGTCTTTAGTGTTAAAGCATGAAAGAAATGGCTAGAGGTGTGTGCTTCATGTACCATTTTTTGTCAGTTCTGAATAGAAATTTGCAGTATTAATTCATACAGTATTTCTTTTGTTCTTGAGGTCTTTGAGCACAGGCTGCATCTTCTTCTGTCCCTATCAGCAGAAGCTACAGTAACAAATTAGCAATGATGCAATGCTTGGTACAGAATTTTATTTTGCTTAGTGTAATCAACTGCTCTGTTCACTGATGGGTTGGGAGAATAGAGGGAAAATGTGAGTTAATTCCAGCTAAGATGCTCTGTGTGCATATGCTCGCACACACGCGCTGTTTTTAGCAGCTTTTGTTTTCACAGTTGGCATCATGTACAGTGGAATTAGAAGGCAGTGCCTTTCAAAAATACTTGTTTTCTGGACTGAGGGCTGCAGTGCCGTTGTTGTGGCTCAGGGTGCCAGGCTCGGGGTTCCTCTCGGCTAGGGGTGGTGCGAGAGCTTTTCATCTTGTTATTTTCCTGGCAAGCCTGTTACTGTGAGTACAGGCTTGCACGAAGACCTTTTCCACAGCAGCAGGAGCTATTAGCTGGGAGTGTAAGAGAATTGGATGTGACTATTAGAAGCAAGCGGTGAGTGTGGCTCTGAGTGAAAAGATGGCTATTGAAATGTCTGGACTTGCATGCTAATTAATTAGTTATTAATTTAAATAACTGGTTTAGGATTTTTTTTTCCTTTAGCGATGAGCTAGCTATGTGTTCATTTTGGTGAGAGAATGTCTGAGAATCCCAGGTGACCTAGTTGTTATTCACAAAGTGTTTCATTTTATAGCTTGTCTTCTGTTACCTAATTCTTGTTCAGCTGCAAGCAGCTGTTTTCAGTAGTAACAGCAACAAGAAAATAGCAACAGCATTATCAGGACAAAAAAGTGTAAATGAAAAAAATATCAAAGGAGTGGCAACTGGAATGTAGGGGGTTTTTTAGTTAATTGACAAAACAATCATTCTTCTTTGAGCTTTTTTTTTAATGTGACTATGATTTCATTAGCAGTGTTGGAAAATATTGCCTTTTGTCTCTGCAATGGTTGCCATTTGTGTAATACGATGGTTCTCGTTATACTGTTGGTATATTCTGATGATTGAATTCAGTGTGTAAGTACTGAACACATTAACTGGTTGACTTGAGTAGAAGTCATTTTAATTCCATGCAGGTAATCCCCTCTGTGCTAGGAGAGGCATGCAATAGATAAAGCAATAAGAATACAGCCATAAAAATTATCTTTTATCATTCATTTTTGATGTGCAGCAGAATGGAGGAGGGGCTTTTGTTTTCTGAAATAAGGAAAGGAAAGCATCCCTCCCTCTGCCCTTTCCCACAAGATTCTTCCCTTCTGCATAAAGGCCCTTGTTCTGCTATAAGAAATATAATTTTAATCAGATATTTTTTGTGGGCCTTTGTCTTTTGCTGTTACCCATGACTAGCCTGCATTCATCTATCAACATAACTTTGTTTATTTACTGCAGAATTAGAGTGGATTTGTTGTTTGTTATTTACTTATTTCTGATTTTCTTGGGGAAAGAGGTAGCATTTTTAGAGACACAGAATGAGAGATGAAAACAAATTGCAGCGTGTATGTTACCATGCAGGCAGGACAGGAGAGAAATTCTGGTGGGATCGATGGACTGGCAAGCAGTGTCTGTTATCATATTTCATTCTGTGATAAAGCCAGGTAATAATGCAAGGGTTGTTAAGCTAGAGTGACATTTTGCTTTATCACATTGGGTGCAACAACTAAGCTGCATTTAGTGTGACTGACTGAACAGATAGCTGCCACTGAGGCGCAGATAATGTTGACAGGCATTCAGAGACAGAATCGAAAAACCAAGACTTGCACCATGATAAACGGGTTGTAGTGTACCAGCGATGTGCTGTGGGATATACTTGTGAAATATCTTGTTATTTTTGTACCTTCAGTTGTCTTCCGACAGGCCTTTTTTTTTTTTTCTTGAGAGGGAGAAAGCATTCTCTCATCATTCAGTATTCATTATTCTTTTCATCATAACACATGCTTTGGTTTTAGGACTGTTTGCTTCAGTAGTGCTTCTTGGATGCCAGTTGCCATCATCTGTCTCTTCAGACAAGTAGTGGACAGTTCTACTTCTTTGTAGTGGCTTATATGCTGTGCTTCTTCATGGCATAATGGTTAGGGTACAGCCATCATGGGTCTTTAGAGGGTTCTTTATTCTATGCACTTGTCTTTAAAGATTTCTAAGTAGTTTCATAGCCCAAGCTCTCATTTAGCATCTTTGGAATATGCTTCATGTGTCGCTTTCTAATGGATAGTGGGTGCTGTACTCAATCAGTAGTGTTAGCAGATAGAGAGCTCATCAGAAAAATGAACAACCGGTAAAATAATTGCCCTGGTATTGGATGTCCAGATTGTGGTGGTGTGCTGTCAGGGTCTCCTGAGTACTGCAATAGTAAAACCAATTTAAGGGCTTAAGTGGTCCTGGACCCTCTGGAAAAAAAAAAGCACATGGGACTCAGGTGAGGATTCAGATAACTTAACAGGAGGGGGAACATCTACATGCAAGTGAAGTGCTAACTCAAGTTGTGGTCCACAGAGAACTCCAGTTTCATTCTAAGTTGGCTAAACAGTTGGCTAAACACAGGTGTCTAGTGAGACCTGAGATATCCCAGCATATCCCACTTGGCTTCCAGCTGCCACCTCTTAGGGAAACTGATGCCTTTGAACCTTTAAAGTTTCTGAATTCACAGAAGACACCTGTGGTTGGTTGTCTAAATTGACCCCCTAGACAGTGAAACCAATGCATGATTTTCTTGTAGACACTACTGTAGGGTGAGCTCATGCATTAGATAGTGCATGTCAATATGGATTAAAATGTGGCATTAGACCTCAAATTTTTTCCTGAATTTCCAACAGTCTTACCCTATGCACCCCATTCCAACTTCATAGCATTGTGTTGTTGTCTCAACCAGAACCATACTAGATAGAAGAAACTACCCTTTATTTGTGGACTATTGCAGAAGTTCTTTTGGATCCCAATGTGCCACATGCCAGACAAATACACAATTAAAACTTTGTTTCAGCACATAAAGTTCATAGCTTAAAAATTTAAGGTATTGGCAAGGGCTATGCCTATAAACAGGATTTTGTCATATGTAAAGACAGTATTTGCTAATTGCTTTAAGCCACATAATTACCTGTTTCAAGCCAGGTCAGGTCCTAGATCCAGTTTTCTGTGAGACTGTACAATTCCTACTGTTAGTACACTGAAAAGAGCAGAAAGATGAAACTCAAAGTGTCTAAGAAGGAAACTGTCCCTTCTGGCAGAGTATTTGCATAAGGTCACTTTAAAGGGACTGCAAAACTGTGGCCTTGATTTTGAGAGTGTTTTTGTTATTGTAGGGTGAGGACTTACAAGGAGGAGCCATACTCAGGTATGAAGGCCTTTTTCCAGTGTAGCCTGTGTTCTTGAGAAGGAATTTAAATCAGAAACAGCCACTCCATTTGCTCTCGTTTGGCAGCAAGTTAGTGCAGGACATATCGTTGCTTACATAACCATGCTTATGTTTTATGGTGAAACTTTTGCACAGAGGTCAGGTCTTTAACAAATTATACATTTTTCAAATGTTGGCTAATGCATTTTTGCAAAGCTTATCTAGTCTGGGATTTTGAAGTTGGAGCGTCTCGTGGCACTGTTTGGGTTGGCCTGAAGTGTTCTCAAGAAACTGTAAATCAGATAGATAAAAATCAAACACATTGAGTTTATTGAAGTCACTTTTGTTTATTGAGGTGCAACATTCAGTCAGATCATTTTACCTCTCTATCCAGATTTAGTCAAATCTTGAGTATGGGGCAAATGAAGAAAGTGGTTTGGAGTTATTTCTTATGGCAACCAAAACTGTTATTCTTCTGATAGGCATCTATACATAATGATTTATTTTTTTACATGCTCACTGAGCAAGCTCCTATTAATGTGTGTATGTGTGTACATGATTTAATGTTCATGTAAGAGCTCACATTACTGTTACCACTCTCTGGTTTGTTAGAATAGCCTGTTGTATTACTGCTCAGGGGGCTGGGGGTGTCCAGGGTGGGGGTGAGACTTGGGGGGTTTTGCCCAGCTTCGTCTTTACATGGCCTTTACATTTCAGTGTTGAGTGTGTCTGCCTCGAGCTAATGGAGCCAGAAGGAAACTTGAGAGATGTACTTGTCCATTTAGGTAGAAAATAGTGCCAGTATGGAGATCCCCAAGGCAGTAAGTGGTGCTGGCATGGCTGTGGCCACTGGCAAAGTGCAAGACAAAGAGCAGAGCTCCTCCTGCCTCACTGATGAGTGCTCAGCCTCTTGTCTCTCTACACAGACCCCCTCTGGGAATTTGGAGCCCTCTGCTAAATGTCAGCTTCTCAAAAATGTGAAGGACTGGTTTGTGTAATGAAGCGATTCCTTCTTTTCAGTTAGGAGCATACACTGGTTTTCTGCCTCCTGCCATTTAGATATGAAAGCTCCTGTAGTGAAATACCAAAAACAAGTGCAGTAGAAAAGGCTCGTGTTAGACTCCTGTACTAGACTTACCCTTACTGAATACCACTTTGTAGCAACAGCCTAAGACTCTTAATTACACTTCCTTTGCAGCTCGGGTTAAGTGACTGGTGTAAGCTGTCTGACAGTGAAAGCTGTCATGTGCCGTGCCAGGGGTGGGGAATGTGGTCTTCTGGTTCTGTTGTCTCAGAAAGGCTCTTGCAACTTGGGTAATTGTGGCATTGTATTATGGGGGTGCGGGAGCTTTGGGTTTGAAGATAGCTAAGAGTTGAATGTTTTTGATGTTGGCTGGTTTGTTATCTATAATGAAAATAGTAATTAAGTCAATTGTCATGTTTTCAGATGATTTAAAATTGTTTAAAATTGTTTGTGATGTTTGGTTATAAATGATGAGTTCCTTTCAGTGGTATGTTATCTTTGTATAATCCTATGGGCCTCATTTCCAAACCAGCCGATCTCTGGGCATATTATTTACATGATGCACTGACAGATAAAAAGCCGCTTAGTGGACTTCTCAGTATTGATAATAATGTAACACCTTTGCAGGTTCTTGCCACTGTGTTCTCCTGGGGCTTGAAGCTTGTTTTCTTTCTCTCCTTTCTGAACAGTAAGCTTGCATCTCTTCAAAATAATGTGATGAGCATGTTTTGCATGAAGATCCACTCACACTGAATGCAGTTTAGCTTCAGTGTTGAATGCAGCCACCACCTTTCCATGGACCCATTTTGTGTGGCACTGCTAAATTTTTGATTAATTTTGTGGTAGCTGTATGAAGGCACGTGTGTAATCTCTGAATTTTATCTCTATGTTTGCAAATATGGCATCTCTAATTTTCTCTGTGCTGTAATTCTTTATGTCCTTTTGCTCAGTTTTGGAAGGTGACAGGACTGCTAAAACAGTCATTCATTCATTGCTTCTGAGCCAGAGTTTTACATATATATGTACCAATATATTGGTTACATGTTTTGGATAAGCACCTGTGTCAGATCGGTGGTGTTCTCTGTCCTGTTTGCTTCCACCAGCACTCCCAATCTCGATGTGCATGCAAAGTTCGTGGTATACTTTGCAAACTGCCTGAGGTAATGCATGTAATTGATGTCTTCACAACATTTTGTGTCATACACTTGATTTTTTTGTGCATCTGAGAGCATCTGTTGAACTGATTATATTATGGTTTATGGATATGAAGATGAATTGGGAGGCCTGAAGAGTTTTTGCATGGGTTAACTACGAGAAAATTGTGCTGTTCATGGGTTATCTAGACAATGAAAAATGCTGGTTTAAACACAGTATTTCACATGTAAGGCCTGCAGTCATCTTTTGGTAAAAACTTCCATTAAAATTAGAAGATCTGTTTACAGGCCTGGTTCTGCTTACATTTAATTCACTAGGGAAAATGAGCTGACTCTTGAGATGCCAAGATGTCACCTAACCAAATCTAAATGGTGTTGGTCTTTCTGGCCTTTTGTATACTTCTTTACTTCACAAAACTGTCCTTCATCTCCTGTTAAAAGAGGTGTCAGTAAATACTGTTTTGTAAATCAGAATTGACTCTGAATTTGTCAGACAGCTTGAAGTTTTTATTACTCTTAGGTAAGAGCAATATGAAGAGACCTAAGTATCAACAATACTAATCTCCTCAATTCATGTTAAATTGAAAATTTACCAGTTAAAGTTGAATTTTGAGGTTTGACACTTGACATGAGAGAAAGATTGTGTATGTGATGTCTCAGGAATCCACATCTAATCAATTATTTTTCCACAATACTTCATTTAAAATATTTGTTTAAATTTAATTAAAATAACAATGCAATGTGTTATTACTTCAATTGTTTTTCTTCTTGAATTTATAATAGAGTTTAAGCTATTCGTTATTTTATGTGCTTTTATCTCAAATTGTTTTCCTATACACTGGTATTAAGTGCTTGCAGACATTTTCAAAACTGGTACTGATGATGTTAATAACATGTTTACATTGAAAAAGTCAAGTAAACCTTATTTTACAAATTGGCTGGGAAGGATGCCTCATTCATAGTCACCTCAAAAGAAAGCTTGGGCAGTGCATGACTGCAGTATTACTATTTAAAAATATAGAGTAGCTCTCTGAAGCCCTTGACTTCTTTGTTGCAGATTCTTTTCTAAGCTCATAGTGTCTCTTCAGCCTCCTTTAAGCAGGGAGCAAACCTGTCTCCTCTCGGGGCTCCAGAGGTACTTTTCTCCTGCCTTCTGCTTCTTCCCCAGTTTGTCTTTATGTGGTGAGCACAAATGTACTATGTGTCTTGTGGTAAAGGACAGTCATGGAGCTGTGAAAGGCTGCTTCCTGACTAGAGAAACAGAGAGCATAAAACTGGAATAAACCCAAAAATATTTCTGTCTAAGATAAGGCCCTTCTGGCCATTGTTTGTCATTTGTGCTGACAGGGCAAAAGAAGTTTAACCTCAAAACAAGCCTGACTGAAAAATACTATCCTTTTTAAATTTCCTTTTCTGCCTTAATTCAGGAGATACTAATTTTCCCTTTCACAGTTTTTTAGCTTCAGCAAACATTTTGTTTGCACTCATTTCATTTTTCGGCAGATACACAAAAATTCAACCTCCAGATTCATAATTAAAGTTACTGGCATTCAGTTCACATTTAAAAGTGTTATTGAAGTATTAATGTTGCACCCAGATAAGAAACTTGTTTTGCACACTTTGTTACTGACTCCGGAGCTAGAAGAGAATTAAATTTTAGTATTAGAATTCCTCTTCTGGAGACAGTCTTGTTTTCTACCAACATTTGGACATTTGGCTGTGCATTTAACTACGCCGTGCACACTGCAGCGCCTCAGGTTACCCAGTGGTTGTGTTGCCTCCTGTGGCACTCCGTATCCTAATTTAGCCTGACGTTATGTTTTGACTCGTCATGTTAGATTAGGTACACCATGTGTACCCATACATGAGAGGATGTTTTTGTGCCCTACAGTTACCATAGATTGGAGGAGTTGGTGTTAAATGTTGGATGTGATCTCAGTGTTCAAGCTCCCTGGATTGGTGAGTTGGCCTTGCACTGAAGGAAATAAAGCAACAGCATATTAACAATGTGTTCTTTTCTCTAGGCAAGCTGACACAGGGGCCCTGAGGGAAAACCCATGGGACAGGAGTGATCAGCTGGACCAGAATTTAGGCCACAAGTGGAAGTCTTCTGTCAGACCTTTGCATGTGCAAGAGCCTACAGTTCTGCCTCACGAGAGTCGTGGCAGGTCTGGGACATTGCCTAGTGACTACCGATACTCTCAGGAAAACGTGACTGAGAAGAGCAAGGACTGTAGCCTGTCTCACCTGCCCTACTCTGAGCCACAGGCCTTGAGCGAGAACCACTCCTGTCAGTCCTGGGGCAAAGGAGAGGATAACCATAGGATAGAGCCAGTGCTGCTGAACAAGAAGCGTGGACCTGCTCCTCAGAGGCCACCACCACCTAAAAGAGACAAATACAGGCGACCAGATATTTCCGCACCATCACTTGGCACCTCTGCTGAATCTCTGCTGGTAGCAGCCAGCCGGCCCGTTCTGTCCTCATCCCCCAGCTCTGCCGAGGCAGCTTTCAATGGAAAACTGAAGAGTGCTAATCCACAGCAGCTCCAGCAAGTGTCATCCACGGAGAATGTTTGTCAGCACTTAGAAGAAAAAACACACCTGAAGTCTGAGTCTTCCAAGTATCGGTATCTTCAAAAACCTGGCATGGAATCGTCAAGGTCCCCTTCTCCCCAGTTTGCACCACAGAAGCTCACTGATAAACCTCCTGTGTCCTTGCAGGATGAAAACCCAGCCAGGTACTAGATGTACCTCCTTTACTATTATATTAACACTTCTTGCCCAGTTAGACCTTATTAATGGTTGTTTGTTCTTTACACAAGATGGTTGTATGTTCTTTACACATCTTTCAAGTTCATTGAGCATTGAGCCATTGCAGCATATATTAGAGACCACAGACTTGTGTGAAATTCCTTTTGGTACCATTACTGTCCTTCAGTTGGTCTGTGGTTTCTTTTTGTTGACTTGTGCGGCTCAGGTGTTACAGCTGGTAGTTAGTCGAAAATGAAAGGGAAGGACTCTAAAGGATTTTCCACTCTTTAAGTCTAGGCAAAGTCAGAAAAGTCCCTGTCATCATTTCCCCTACCTGAGTCTGTATATAAATATAAGCCAGTGAAGGGACAAAGAAGGTATGGGAAAGGAAGCTGGATCCTTTGTGAGCACATCTGTTTTGAAAACACACAGAGTAATATACACTGCCAAATCATGACTGGTTTTATGTTGCTTTTACAGTGAAATGTGGCACTTCAGGTTGTCTGTGGAGGGGTCCTTGACACTTCATGTTGACAAGGACTGAATACTCCGTAGGAGATTGTCAGTCCTTTCCCAGGGTAGATAAACTCAGAATTAGACAACCAACTGAAATTAATTGATTGCTGCATCTGTCATATGCTGCTAACATCATAAAAGGTTATTCTCCCACAAGATAACAAACTCTTCCAGGAAGCTCAGGAATCTTGGTTTTCATAAATCCTTCAGCACTATAATTCATGGTTAAAGAATGAAAATAAAACCTCTAAGCTGAATTTATGCAGAGGTTGCTTCTCTGAGCAAAAGCAGTTGGCATGGTTTTTCTCTACTCTAATGTAAATGGTTGAACAAACTCAGGCTGTTTTCCATTGTGTCTTATGACATGAAAACATGAATCACTTTTTTTCCTAAATAGGCCTTGATATTTTTCATCTTACGACTGGAGGAAAAAATGAGGTTTCATTCTAAAGTGTTTTTAACATGAAGTAATAATATAATTTACAATGAAAAGCACAGTATGTCATATGAATCCTAGAATCCATGCGCTAAGGTAGATGACAGTAATGACTTCCTTAATGTTTTGCTTTGGCTTCCTTAATGTATTACTTGTTGAACAGATATGAAGGATGCATAGAAAGCCAAATGTATTTGTCCTTCCTTTTTGCTAAGCTTTAATGTTGAAATGAGCACTGAGGTGTGCCTAATTATATGCCCATATCTGAATGATGAAATACTTACCCTGCAAATCTTCTGCTAACATTTAAAAGTCTTAGGCCCAGACAGCTCTTGTTTGCACACAATATATTGTCCCCAGTTAATAATTAAATTACTCACTAAAACAGGTTTGGCCGAAAAGGACAAGTGTAGTGGCCATACCTCTGAACTTTTTATATGGTATTTATTTCATATGAATAAAATATGTTTAGGAGATTTATCTTAATAGATAGTAAATCACATTTGGCTTACTATTTCTATTGTCTCCTTGCATATGAACTTTTGGACATGCCACTCTGCATGCTGGGGGCAGCTCATGTTTGATGATGTCGGCATGTAGCTCTTGTGCCCTTTTAAGAAAGGTGTCCTGTTCACCAGCAGGCCAAGGTGAGTGAGTGTGCAGGGTTTCCTGCAGTGATTTAGGCAGAACAGCATGTGTGGGGCAAATACTGATGCTGTGCACAACCCAGCTATTGCCAAAGACAGCTGTTTAGCATCAACAAAGCTGAAAAGAGTGCATCAGTAGATTTCCACTAAACCTACACTCAAGTCAAGGAGGGACTGTTTATGGTTGGGTTGAAGCTTTGGAATGTCCACAAACAGAGTGACTGCAAGTCAAAATTTCATGCCGCCTTTCCACAAAGGGAAAACTTTCAGAAATCAGGAGTGTAGTGATTGCAGAAACAGAATTTTTGAAGCACCTGGTGTTGAACTGTCTTCGCTTTTACTGAAATCAATTGACTTGATGATGCCTTAAGTTTCTGGAAATCTTTGACTAGGCTGAGAGGAATGTACTCAAAGTCTCAAAACAGATGCCGGGCATTTTAGGTGAAGAATTGCAGTTAGCTCCCTTCTTTTCCCATTGTCCCCTCCCCTCCACCCTCCCTCCCCTTCGTTTATACATGCATCTTACTTCCCCCATATCCCAAAGTATGTTCCTCTTCACATTCTGGTAGAGTTTAAAATGTGTGGGCTTTAACTAAAATAAGCAAAAGAAAGGGTTGGGCACTGCCCAACTCTGCTGCAGTCACGAGGAGAGTCCATGCCTACAGATGGGGAGCTGGGTCTAAGCAGTGGACACAGGAGTGAGCTCTTAAAATTACAGTCTCCTTAAATGCAAACAGCCTGACCAAATGGGACGGGGAGGTTCAGCATGGGCTGAAAAACCTGCCCTAAGAGTTGGATCAGTATGTCAAAGCACGTCCACAAAGCACTTGTGGAAAGTAAATACCTACTGGCAGGCTGTGCATTAATTCAGGGGCAAATATACCTTTAAAATATAAGATAGAACTGCTGAAAAATGGCAAAGTCAAACAGATTCTGCTGTTACCAACAGCAGAAAAGTAGAAGCTTATTTTAGGGGAAGTGACACACCCACACTTAGAGGAAAAGAGCTGTAGTATGTTTAGGTCACTTATCTGAAAGACAGCAAACTACCCAGCCAGATGAAACCAGATATTTTAGCTAGTAGGCAATGTTCCTTTCCTTGCTGTAGAGCTTCCAAACCCACATTATGACAATAATTTTAAATTTTTTGCAAACTCAGACTAAACTAGACTTCATTTTCTTACATGGTTTACATACAGTACAGATGTTTCTTTAATGTTATTTAACATGTTATTGTCCAATTTAAAAATCTACGTTAGTCTCCTCTCTAAGTAGCTTTCCTTACTGAATGGCGAAGGTGGCCATTTGTGCTTTGCAGTACTGAACTTCTGCTACAAACTTCTCTTAAAAAGAATATCCAGAATTGTATGCTGTCCTCTTCAATGACTGGTTTCTCTTCTTTAAGTGGAAAACTAGGACACAATGGTAGTATCGAGTTATTAAGCTTCTGTGTCATATGTGAAATTTTATAAATAGAGGTTTTTTTTAACCATGTAATTAAGTTTTGAATGATTTCCAGGTTTTTAGTGTGTGATTATTTGTTATTCCTGTAGCTCAGCAAAAACATTGCCTGTGGGATGGTCCCATCTGGTCTTTTGTCTCTTCCCTTGGAAGAACTGAGAATTGACATGAGGGCATCACAGACTCCCCAGGCAGCTCAGCTGCCTGTCAGGCCAAAAGCCAAGGCCACTGTTGGATCTGTGTGAGGCAGTGAGGTTGAGCTGAGGGCACATTTTCCTCTATAGCTGTGGCAACAAAGGGTAACAGGTAGTTCAGGAGCACTGTCTGAAATCTGGAGCCTGGCTGCTGAGATTGGACCCTCATGTTCATGGAAACAAACAGAAGCCCTGTATCATGAGAATTGTACAAGGTTGATGTTAGGATACCATACAAATGAACTAATATTACTATTTAAAATTTGTGGGCAGAAAAGAAAACGTGCAGATTTAGGGTTTGAGATACAGTGCTAGGAATATTCCCTTACCTCACTCTCTTACTTATATTTTTGTGGATTTGGGCTTCCCCTATGATTTGAGGATATGAATTGAGATTTAAGGTTCTTCCATTTCTAAGGACAAATTTTGTTTATTTTACAGAATTGAAAGGGTTATAGACAACAATACTACAGTGAAAATGGTTCCCATCAAGATAGTTCATTCTGAGAGCAGCGCAGAGAAGGAGAGTCGACAGAGCCTTGTCAGTACTATGGAGCCTCCTGCTTTACCCAGTGGTTTGGAAAAGGACCAGATTAAAACACTCAGCACTTCAGAGCAGTCTTATTCACGGTTCTGTGCTTACACCAGGCAAGGTGTAGAGCCAGAGCCAGAAGCCAGAACCAAACCAGTTGAGCCTCAACCAGCTGAAGAACCTGGGAGCAACTTGAAGGACAGCAGTGCTGCCACGCAAGCATCCAGCTACGTAAAGGCCAAAGAAAAGACCTTTGAAGACTGGAAGTCAGAAGAACTCGCCAGAGAGATTGTGGGAAGAGATAAATCTCTAGCAGACATACTAGATCCTAATGTGAAAATCAAAACAACAATGGATCTGATGGTTGGTATATTCCCTAAAGATGAACATCTCCTAGAAGAAGCTCAGCAGCGCAGGAAGCTTCTGCCAAAAGTTCCCTCTCCAAAAATTTCAGAAGAGAAGTGAGTATTACTTTCTGTAAGCCAGTATGTCCTTCTGTCCAGAGTGTGTCAGTAGTCCATGGGGGCTGGATGTCACAGTCTTCCTTCTGTTGAGGGTCTTTTCTAAGAATTCCATGATAGAATGGTAGTCAAGCATATTCTACTAATGATACCTTTAATGACAGAAACCAGAACAGTGTTGTACAATATGAAGAATTTCCAAGACGTGGTTGAAAGCTAGTTTTTGACAACTTAAGAAATAACTAACTTTTGCTATTTCATATTTTACCAAGATCGTCCAGTCTAGTGACTGGATAGAGAAGGAACAATATTCTCACCTTTTTTATGTGATAAAAATTTACAAAGACAACTTGAAGCAGGCATGAGGCATCTCCTAGAAGTGAATGAGACCAAAGAAAGAAAATAATTGAATTCCATCCACGTTGATGTTCTGTGGTTTTTTGTTTTCTTGATACAGATTATCTGATAACTTCTTGAGAAGTTTGATTCCCTAATCAAAAAGTTAAATACTTACACTGTACTATCCCTGTCCAAAAGGATGCTGTCTATGACACAGATTTTTTTTGCACTACTTTGTAAAACGTAACTTTCTATTTTGTTTCCAGATGCGATATTTTTGATCCATTTCACTTCTTGTACTGGTGAAAAGTCTTCTGCATGATTTCAGTTTGTTTTTGCTGAGCATGTACTGAATTCATACAAATTTAATTCACAGTGTTTATTTGTCCTATTTATATAGGTAATGGTTTTCTCTTGAATCCCCTGCTTGCTTGTGAAATGATGGCTCTAAAAGATTCTCCCCTCTTTTCACTAATTAGTTTGACAAGGCAGTTAATGAAAGTTTTGATTTTTTCCCAGGAAAGAGGAGCAGAGTGCACCGTCTGCCATCTCCCTGACAACCAATTCTACTTACTACAGCACATCTGCACCAAAGGCAGAGCTGCTGATTAAAATGAAGGACATGCAGGAGCAGCAGCAACAGCAGCAGAATGAGGATGATTCTGAAGATGAACTGGATCATGACTTGTCAGAGAAAAAGGTAAAAGACATTTCTAAAAGTGTAATGGGAGGCTCTGAGTTCTGTTCATTACATTAACTGTGAATTTGTTTGACTAAACACCCCTCAATAAAAGGCCTTCTAGATGTACAGGATCAGTTTTGGTTCTGGGGGTTTTTTTTGTTTGTTTTTGGGGATGAGTTAAGTGTACACCTGTGACTTTAGGAACTTTACATTAGGTGCTTCTTGCAACTTGTTGCACAGTTAGGAAAGTCTCAAGGGGAGGAGTTTTGGGGAAGTTATTTTAGAGTACCATTTTCCACTTGAAGTTCTTCTATATTTCTCACTACATACAAAGAAACAGCAGCCCTTACGTATCCCACTGAAGCTGGTGGTGATTGTAGTTGCTCCAAATTTTTGAAATTTAGGTCCAGAATTTGAGTTTGTCTTGAAAGAGAAGGAATGTACACATACCTTCTTTCTTATTTTCCTCCCCCTTTGTTTTCATGAGCAGCAAACTCTTTCTCCTGCCTCCCAAATTAATGATTGTGGGAGATAACTGATTAGCCTGGTGCATTCAGTAGAAGTTACTCGTCACAAGGGAGGGAAGCAGTCTTCTTATTTATCCCCATCCTTTGGTGTTTTATTTCTGATCAAAGGTCATCATAATTCCCTAGATACTACAATTAATGATCTGACATTTGTGTGGTTGGAGAAAGTGTTGTCCTACACGTAAATCATTGCATTCATCTCATTAGTGATTTGGCATAAAATATTTTAATAATTGTTCTCAGTACAGATAAGCTGGAGGAAATGTTCTGTTTGATCTAGAAAAGTGATGTAGTTTAGCTCTGTTTACCTAAGCCAGTAATGGAGTGGTGTGCAAACCTTTTCTGTCCAAGTCAGCTCTTTGCTTAAAAATCAGCTGCCAGGGTGTACTTGATAATCCAGTCACAAAGAAATGACTTTTAATTGTTAGGAATATATTTAGTTGCTAAGAATGAGAGATTTCCACCTCTGGTTCAGTGTAGGTGTGGCTGGCACTGCATTTGAGGAGGCTTTTGTGTTTTCTGTTACCTCTGTGTTGTTTCAGCCTCCCTCTGCTGCCTCTGCATCTCACTGTTCAATGTGCCATGCACTGCCAGGGGCATGGTGTGGCTGCAGCAGGATACCATCCCTCACCCTCTTGCTAGACAGCTGTACTACTTGGACAAATTAAGGATTTCACTTCATTTTAAATCCTTTGGTTTTATCTGGTGCCACTCATGACTGTCATGTTCATGATTTTTGCTAGAATTAGTTTCATTCTCATTAATTACAGACTAGGAGGGACATAAAATTAAACCTTTCTTGTTTGCCCAACAAACTAAATACTAAAATTTAATAAGAAAGAACACCATTTACTTCTGTTGATTTCTTAACTGGAAAATCATGTTCACCCTTTTCATCCTTCTTCATCCGTTCCCCAGCTTCAGTATATACCACTAATCATATGAGATGGGAAGGTTTTCACAAGGAGCTTCTTGCAGAACCCTCCCATCTTCTCCTCTAAGTGTACAGGTTGTAGCACACACTGCCTGCTGCTTGCTTCTCTCCCTGCTCTTCCACATCGGGTATGATGGAGCACTCAGTTCAATGGGCTTTCATCATGGATCTTGTCAGAAAACATATGAAACTCATTGTAAGTGGGTCAAGGCATCTTTATTAAATAGACAAACGATACAGCTTGGCCCAGCTTCTCATATTTGGCAACAGTTTAACAAGGGATTGTTATGGACCTGAATGTTTTAATGGCACACTTTCTGACTTCAGTAATTTTAGAGGGGCTGTATGCCCAGAACCTGTTTATTGATTCCTGGAAACTGGTAGTTCTATTATGAGATTTCTTAATCGCAGTTCACTGTGGAATGATTGCTGTATTTGTAATTCTCTTCTCTGCAAACCAGAAATGTGTGGTGCTTTTTTTTTTCCCCTTTGAAATAAGTATAGAAATTCATATAGGGCTGTTAATTTTTTTTTTTAAATTTCGATTTTTTTGGGCAAATCCTTGTATTCCCAGCTATCAGGAATGGAATGTGTGTGTCTTATGTACTGAGTTTAATGTAGGTTTACCACAATTATGAAATACTGATCGGGTGTTGAAGATGCTATAAAAGTGTCTTTTGTAGCAAGGAAAATCCATGTGTGGCTGTGTAGGAAGTTTCCCTTTTGCCCTTGGGAAAACTTCAGCAACTCCTGAAGAGTATAAGAATAATTCAATGTGCCAGTTCATTTCTGGTTTGAGGCTTGAACTCCTCAGGAATGGGGTGGTGAGCTGCAAGCAGAGCATAATTTATGTAAAAGCATGCCAAGCAGTGAGCCACCTGAGCAGTGCTCTGCTGAGCCACTTTGTGTTGCTAGTCAGATCAGCAAGAATGACTTTATTGTTTTCTTGTGTGCTGGTACAGAATTCACAGCTATAAATTACTCATTTGCCAGTCTCAAGATGTAGGCTGCAGCTCTTCTGGCTCAGTAGATATTGAACTTAATACAGGTTTTCTGCAAAAGCATGTAGTGAGTTCACAGTTGTTGCATGCAGAGGCTGCTTCATCTGGGTAGGAAGCAATCAGTGATCATAATGCAATTCTTAATAGATATGACAGTCTTAGAGAGTATTTATGGCCTTCTCACCTGAAAAATTGTTGCTTTAGAGGTTAGCTTCAGATGCTTGGGATGTTATTAAACAGGATGAGTATGTTACTGGGAAAATGGCTTCTTTCTTTTTTTAAAGAAAGAAACTGAGAGCACTGATCTGGACTGGCAGACCAGATCAGTAAATGCTAAGAAGCCATGTGGCTTTTTTTTAATTAAAGAAAGTTGCAGCATGGCTGCAGAAGTGAAAAAATTTGACATAATAACATAGAGCACCACAGTATCCTGCTGTGTTTTAAATGGTGAAACAGCAGCATAGCGCATGTCATCTGAGGGAAATGAAAGCATAGCACTGTGACCTACATAATCCAAATCAAACTGCATTTGCATTGAGAGAAGGGGGAAAAAAATCAAATCCTGCAGATTAATCAGTTGGTAAAGCAGGCATCTGTAGAACTGCTTACTACCTTAATCTTTTGGGCACCCAGGCTAACAGATAACCCAGATCCAGATTAACCTGGACTGAATACATTAAATCAAAAAGGAAAAAGCCAGTATGGATAATCCATGGGTTGAATTTCTACTTTCAAAAATGCTGTTGCCTTTTCAGGGTGTAGCTGCTTTCTGTTAAGATGGCAGACTTTGTTTTGAGTTGGGTTTTGTTTCCAAAATAAATTGGCAATGACTGATCAGTGGCCTCTGTGAGCAGCAGCTGCTATCAGTATGTTTCTCAGTAATCATGAAGGCTTGTAATCGGATTTGCATTTAGAAAGCAGAGTTCCTAAAGAATGTCATGAGTAACTAAAAAAAAAAAAGAAAGCTAGGCGTACTGTGAAAGAATGATTATTTTAAAGGATGTAATTTTCATTCAGAATTTGCACTGAGGTGTATGTTTAGAGAACGCTTTGGAAATTTTTCTTACCTGAAATTAGCTGAATGCCAAATAGTCATCTACATTTAAATGAATGAGGCATTTTTAGGGTGTGATTCATCTCAGAATTGACAACTAGCTGAACTAACTTCCACCCCCTGTGCACCAGTGAAAGCTAATGGGCATAAAAGAAACAAGACCTCTTGCCCATAAGCAGGGAAGTAGCACAGAGGGACCACAGGTGATCAAAGGAGATCTGGATTCTTGGTGTGATTTCTGCTGGTTCTGCACCTGACATGCTTTTCTAAGGCAGTGCAAGTGCACCTCAGACAGTGGGGACTATAGTACAGAAGCCCTCCCAAACTTCAAGGGAGTCTGTGTATTTGCCGGGCCTGAGACTGTGACAGCCAGAGATGCTTCTTTGGTCCTTTGGCAGAGCCACTTTGCACAGCTTTGCACAGAGCTGCTTTGTACAATACAGTAGATTTTATTCCCTGCTCTGTGCTGGAGGGATTATGAATACCCTATGGAAATGTTGTAAGGCACTGTTAATGCTAAGATTTTCTGAGAGTGGAAGGACTGCTATTGGAGGAATCCTGTATTATGCAGAAAGGAAAAGAAAGCTTGACAGTGCCCTAGTTTTGACTGCATCATGTGGAAAATACAGGATTGTTTTTCTGGTACCTTGTATCTTCCTGAGTGCAGCTCTTCAGCAAGGTGTCATGGACCTGGTATTTAGAGACACAGGCATGTGCTGTACTTTCTGCTGCTCACAGAAGGCTTTGAAGCTGCTCAAAGAAGAAGCAGGAATGCTTGTTGGTGCAGTGAAAAGCCTTCATATTTTTCCACAAAGGTAATTTGCTTTAACACAGGTCTCAAGCTGAGCATCGTACAGCTATGTCCTGAACCTGTGAATGCAGAGGTATTGACCTTAGACACAAGCATGTATTTATTAGTAATGCACGCATTGTCAAAGCCTCATGAGAGTTTGAAGTGTATTAAAGTGCTAGCTGACATGACTTTCAGGGAAAAATGCATTAATGCTAATAAATTCTTATCTCCTTTATTTTCCGCAGCAAGAACTTATTGACAGCATTAGTAGGAAGCTGCAGGTGCTGAGAGAAGCACGGGAGACACTTCTGGAAGACATCCAAGCAAACAATATCCTGGGGGAGGAGGTAGAGGCCATTGTGAAAGAAGTCTGCAAACCAAATGAGTTTGACAAATTCAAGATGTTTATTGGCGACCTTGACAAAGTGGTCAACCTCCTGCTGTCCCTGTCGGGTCGTCTGGCCCGGGTGGAAAATGCCCTCAATAACCTGGATGACAACACCTCTCCAGAAGAACGGGTGAGAAGGGCCAACAATAATACCTCTGCATTTAGGGAAGCTCGTGTGGTGGTTTTTGCTTAGTTTTGTTTATCTGAATTGCAGTGCTTAACATGAGGGATAGTGTGTGGATAAATCTCATAAGGCCGTTTTTTTAAGATTTCTTAAAACTTTTCTCTTTGCCTTCTTTTCTTGGAATACTGGAATTACAAGTAGCTTGCTGAGAAAAAGTGGGTTTGGGGTGCAACATACTGGAAAACAGACTTCTTGGCAAAAGTTTAAGGAAAGAGGGAATCTACTGATAAGAGCATAAAAAGGATGCAAACAAAAATACTGTAACAATTCAAGATGGGAAAAGGAGTGTTCACGCTGTAATGCAGAAAGCTTGCAGACTTCTTTATACTCAACAAGGATATTGATACAAGTCTATAAGGTTGTTGAAAAGAAAATGCTTCTCATCTCCTACATGTTCCTTCCACAGTGCCTAGCAATGAATAAGAGCAAGAAATGACCAAATGACAAGAAGGGGGGTGGGAGTGGGGAGGGGAAATGGGGAGACATTGCAAAAACATTTTTTCAGTAGAAAGCATGTTTTACCCAAGCAAAATAGCCTGGTAGTGATTTGGAGGACTCACGGCAGAAGTGAAAATTTCAGGAGCAGGAGCATTCAAAATGCTCTTAACCTGCTTGCATATATTTGTTTAACTTCAAATCCCATCAGACCTTACCTGGAAAGGAGACGCATAACAATGCAGATATGCACCAAAGGAGAGATGTAGATAAGTGTGAAACTGAAGCTAAAATAAATAGTCGGGGGCATGTATCAAGTGAGTTTAACTTCTACACTTAAATGAGTGTGAAGTAGGATTTTTGGCTTGCAGCTGTGGACTGAAATGCCAACAGTCCACCTAAGTGTTGTAACAGAATTTTTTTCCACAGGCTGTGGCTTCATGTTGATTTTCAGCACATTGCATTGTTTCACACATAAGAACCAGTAAGTGCTGGGTCTGATCTGAAGCTGTGCCTTTGCTGTTAGGCCCTAGCATACTTGATTAATGGCTGTTCAGACCTCTCTCTGACTGAGGGGGAAGGGAAAGTATTTGACAGCTTATTAAAGGGGCAGATGAAAGCTTCTGACACTAAGAAATTTAATCCTTCATTAGACTTTTTTCTACATGTGGTTGAAGTTGCCCAGTGGGGAAGGAGCTACCACATGGTGTGTGCACATAGGAAACACAGCTTGAGAGCTGTGATAGAAATGGCTTGCTGTCTGGATGTGGAAAAAGAAGATGGTGAGGAGGTGGTGTAGTAAGGACAGTCAGAATTTCTGTGTCCTCTGATGTCAAATTTATACTGACAGAAATCCAGATCCCTAACATATTTTAATCCCCATTAATCCCCACCATCTTTGCCATAGTAACATCAGGAGAAATCCATTAGGACTGAGAAGCCCTGGAGGGAAAGACCTTGGGGGTGTTGGTGGATGAAAAGCTCAACATGACTCAGCAATGTGTACTTGGAGCCCAGAGAGCCAAACATGTCCTGGGCTGCATCAAAAGCAGCATGGCCAGCAGGTCAAGCGAGGGGATTCTTCCCCTTTGCTCCTGGGAGAACCCACCAGGAGTGCTGCATCCAGCTCTGGGGCACAAAACACAAGGACATGGACCTGTTGGAACACTTCCAGAGTAAGGCCATTCCGTTGATAAGAGGCCTGAGCATGGCTCCTATGAAGACGGGCAGAGAGCTCAGGCTGCTCAGCCTGGAGAAGAGAATACCAGGGAGGTCTTGGAGCAGCCTGCCACTACCTAAAGGGGGCTTACAAGAGGACTGGAGAGGGAATTTTTACAAGGGCATGTAGTAATAGGACAACAGGAAATGGCCTTCAGGTGAAAGAGGGCAGGTTTAGTTAAGATATTAGGGAGAAATTCTTCCCTGAGGATGGTGAGGCACTGGAACAGGTTACCCAGAGAGGTTGTAGACCTGCCCCACAACCTGGAAATATTCCAGACCAGGTTGGATTGGACTCGGAGCAACCTGGTCTGGTGAGAGGGGGGTCAGAACTGTATCATATTTAGGGTGCCTTCCAACCCAAATGATTCTGTGATTCTGTGAAATATATCTAGAAGTATTGAATTTAGACTGGTGCTTGTGGCTTTTTTGGTTGTCCTTTAGTATTTTGTAGGTCATATGATAATATGTGGTGAACCACTAATGCACCATATAAACAAAATGGGGTTTTACTTCCGTTGTTGGGAAGCATATTCACAGTGACCACTGATACTTTTTTTCCAAGCTGATGTTGTCTAATAAACATTGCTCTGATAGCTTTCCACTTTCTAGGAACCTGCAACAGCTTACCAGACTTTCTAAATAAAAGCATTCAAATAGTGACTGCTGAGTTAATATTTTGACAGTCAGATGCTCTGCTATAGGTCTTTTTTTGCCACAGGGAGCAGTATCAGATATTTCAAGTTCAGCTTCTGAAAGGGCCTTCATCTGAAGAGCTGCCAGCTGCCTTCCTCTTACACAGCAAGGCCAGTGTCTTCTCATTGCTTGTCCTTTGTGTCCGTGTCCTCTTGCATTCATCAAATTCTAGCTAGTTCTGCTGCTGCTCAGCATACACACACCTCCACGGCTGCCCTGGGAGCAGTCTTGCCACACTCATTAGTCTGGGGCTGTCTGCTAGTTGCCCTGGTGAGTTCAGGAGAATTGTTAGTTCCATCTCTTTGCAGCAGATAATTCAACTTGCAGTGGGATTTTTTTTTCCGTGGTATAAGCTGAGAGGAAGATTAAACTGTTTTTTCTAATAGTGTGTGATTTTTGTGACTTGTCTTTCATAGCTGTCTTGAATCCTAAGTTAATCTAGGTTGTGTATTTTAAGTACGTTGGGAGCACAAATCTGAAAACATTTCACTTCTGAGCTTTGGGCTGTCTGTAGAAAAAGAGTTAGCACAGGATACATGTGCAACTCTGACAGGTTTATTAAAGCTCACTGGTCTGTAGTCCCCTTTGTCTCATACTTCTGTCTTGAAAAGGCTGTTTCATACTCTACAAAAACACTTTTCTGTAAAACACTTTCCTGTAAATCCTTCAGGCTTATTAAATAGCATGTGTGATTTAAAAGAAGGTGCAAATTAAAAAGATGGGCATGTTCATTAGAACAGACAGGTTTATTTGAAGACAGCTTCTCAAAGAAAACTCATCTCTGAAGCAAGGCTAGAAGTTATGGATTGGTACCTCTTAGGGGCACTTTTTAATTAAGTTCAGACATCTGTACAGAATTCGTGATGCCAGAGTAAGCCAGCCATACTCTGTCACTGGAAAAAGACAATCACTTGTAGGCAGACATCTGAAATAGGTTGGATTGATGATGTTCCTGTTTCTCTCCACGTACTGCCAAAGGAGTGTATCCTCATGGTTCAGGTGGGGCTGTTGGCTGTGTAAACAGGTGATGCTGGGGGAGAGGAATACAGCTGCTCTCCTCTGCTGTCCTCTTCGTGTGTCCCTCCATTCTACCTCCCTTTTTCCTGTTTTGTCTCTTATGAAGGCACAAAGCAGAAAGTTTACAGCACTTTTTGGAGAATAATGCTTCTTTGGTTTTGCTTCCCTTTTGCCCCTCTGTTGTCTTGCCTTAGCTTTCACTCTTGTTCATGTCTGAAGACCACAGGACTTCACATCTCATAAGGAAGGCTTGTGGATGCAGCAGAATTGTTAAATACACAGTGTCAGGAGCTGTATAAGAACAAATTGCTCCATTAACTGGTCTGTTTCTGGTTTCTGTAACCACAGGTATGCCAGTGCTACGTATGAAAGATGTAAGACATTGATGAGTGAACTCTTAATTTGAAGAACTGTTTTTCAAAGGCAACTGTATTGTATACAGCTATTTAGAACTATTAAGGAATTATATAAGAATTAATATAATAAGAACTATTAGACTGAGGAGTCTTTGAAGTAATGCTTTTGAGGTCAATAGAAAGTAATGATGGATATTTCCTTGATTTACTATATTTTTTATCAGTTTGTTAATGTATTTTATAATTCTAAGTTTTAAGAAGCATTCTTTCTCCACCTTTCTAAATATTCAGGAATGTCTCTGTCGATGAAACAGACTTGAGATGTAAACAGTGAAGCTGTTGTCCCACCCTAGTGTACCCAGTGAATTTAAAACTGTTTTCCTTTTCTCCTAAGCGGACATTGGTGGATAAGCAAAAGCTTCTGACCCAGCAACATGAGGATGCAAAGGAGCTGAAGGAAAACCTGGATCGTCGAGAGCGCATTGTCTTCGACATTTTGGCGAACTACTTGAGCGAGGAGAACTTAGCAGACTATGAGCACTTTGTGAAAATGAAGTCAGCCCTCATCATTGAGCAGCGAGAGCTTGAGGACAAGATCAAGCTGGGGGAGGAGCAGCTGAAGTGTCTGACTGACAGCCTCCAACCTGAGCGGCTCAAATAAGGGCACCGAGTCCAATCAACATGGGAAAAATGGGAAAGAAGGAAGGGATAGAGGATTTTCTGAGAATACAAATGAGTATATTGGCTTGCCTGAATGTCTGGTAGAGAAACAAGTGCACAAGAGAAAAGTAGCTCTCACAACAGCAATAATGCTCTTTTTCATTTTTTTTGGAATGATGTATTTAATTTTTTTGAACACATTTTTATTGCTGGACTCTACATCTGTTCCTCATTGCTTAACTTCCAGAAGGCTCCACAGAAGAGGACAGACTCTTAACCTTTCTGCTCAGTATGTTCAAAGTCTGTGGCAGTTGTGCATGCAAACAATGGTTTTTAGAATAGGTTGTATACTTCCTTTATGTTCAGATGCTGCACAGTCTGCTGGGAAACCCTACAGCAATTTGTGAATGCACACACATTTAGAAGCTCTAAATTTAGTGGGTTTTTATGTTTTTTTAAAGACACATTAAATAGGGGAAGCGTGCATCTTATAGCTAATATATTCAGATTGCTGAAATGCAGTGTCACTCTGATCCTGTGGCATCAGACACTTTCTTGTAATACTGTATATAGGATGGCACTTTCCTCTTGTAGAAAACAACTTCAAAATTAGTCTCAGTTAAATGCTTCTTAACCAGCTTGCAAATCACCTAATGCCTACCTTGCTGAAGACTTTAATTATTTTGCAAGACATATTTTTACACCCTCTTAATGCAATGCAAGTGATTTTCTTTACCAAGTTGTACTTGATTTAAAAAATGGGTTGGAAGTACTGTGCTGATTTTATTCAAAAAAATTTTCATCTAAATTATTTAGAAGGCTCGTTTGCTTTTTTGTGCTTTTTTTATGCATGCTTTTATTCTTCTTGTCCCAAACCCACTACACTTCATGGAAATAAATGTAGGTTAAGGACACTGCTTCTGTTTTTCTTCTGGTTGCTCAACATTGTGATGGTTTTATATAGCCAGTTAAGTTATACTGAAGTTGACCTACATAATACTGTTCGTTCCTCTTTCTCAGACTACCAAATGCAATATAAAAAATTCTGCCATGTAAGTACTGTGCATTACTCGGAGCAACTCTGCTTTGTAACTGTGAACGTAAGTGGGGCTGTTTGCTTGTGTTTTCCATGGAACAGTGATAAAGGAGAGGATGTTAGTTCACAGTATCGGATCACTGCTTGTGTTCTCCTAATACTGCCATTGACTTAGATCATTTCCAGTAGCTTTAAAAAGTGGTGCTAACTCATGTTTTCAGCGCAGTAATGGGTTATGCTGACTTGCTTAGATACCTACCGTGAAATTCTGTAGTGTCTGAAGTGTCAAGTTCTATGTTAAGATAAAGTTTTGCAGGCAAAGAAAGTCTTGGAAGACTTTGTGTATATGCCGAAATGGCATTGTAGTAAGGAAGACATTTATTTCTCCTCAGACAAATAGGTTCCCCAACCTGAAGCTGTTTTCAAGGCTGATGTGAATGCCAGTCTGTAGCCAAGCAGGTAGAAAATACAAATAGTCAGTTGTTGAAAAGAGAGCAAAGAATTCTTCCCACTACTCCTGCAGTATGGCAGCATTCACAAGAGTGTTTCTGTCCTTAACGTGAATCCTCTGTTTTGTGGGAAAGAACTGGAGAGGTGCTGATCAGTGAATTCCTTGTGAGTTGGGAAACTGGGGAGCAAAAATCCTCTGGAACCTGTTCTTTTACAGACAGATGCAAACATTAAAAGGACTGTTGCCCCTGCACACACCCTTATCGTGCACTACTTCGTATACGTGGACCAAATTTTAATGGAAATGATGTTGATTGTGCATCACTTGAGGTCAAATGGAGCTACCATTTTGCAAGACCTGCAGCTGACCTTAGTTTCTCCCTCCTAGTTCAGAAATGTAGTCTTCTGGCATCTCACAGTTATTTGCTGCTATGTTCCTAGGACAAGTGGTCCCTTTGTCCTTAAACTTATCCCTTAACCATAACAAACCCAAAACTAAACATAAATTATGCTTGTCTTTTAGCTTGGAGAAAAGTGTGCATTGTTTTATCTGTGGCATTTTAAAAATTTTACATATTGTGGTTACTCTGAAATGTGTATGTGAAATGTGAATAATAATATAATTACAATGTGTTTGTATACAGTACTTTGATTTAGATCTCTGATAAAAGGTAGCAATATTGTGAAAGCTGTATCTATTATCCTTCTCACAGACCAGTTGTGTAGACACTATTATCTCCTTTCCTTTTTCAAAACTGTTGAAAATCACTCACCCTGGAAACATGAAGATGGTGGCCTCCCTATGTTATATGTAAATCTGTAAATAGCTGTACTGTTGCTTTTTGAAAAAAATCTGGTGCTAATGTTTTGCCTTTGGCATCCTGGGGATGGCTCTTTCTTCATCCTTTGTTGTTCTCAATTCTAGATCTCTTTGTATAGTGAAAGATCTCCACAATGCTTCTCCAGTCATTTGGATCCTGCAGCCCAGAGTGAGAATGTACAGTTTTCCTGCCTGACATTTAACATGTACCTACTGACAAATGGTATTGCTTGACTTTGAGAAAATAAACTGTATATTTCAATGTAGAGTTAGTTTTTGTGTGCACTTTTAATGTCAAAAGCTACTCCTTTGCTTTGCTTTGCAGTGTTGGCCATCTTGTGATGCCCATCAACAGTGTTCTGAGCTTTTCCAGGCCAGGCCAGTTATCTTGTGGTCTGACATAGTTTGTTGTCTTTGCACTTACTTAATGTGTTGAGTAATCAATCGTCAAGTTCCCAGTGTAAGTACGTATCAGCACTGTGTCCCTGTCTAGTTAGTATTATAACAGTGTGAATATGAGATGGCAGAAAGGTAAAATGTGTTATGAGGTCAATAAAATAAATGGGTATCTCACCACTTACAGAGTACATACCAGGGCAGAGTAGTTTTGGCTTTCCTGCTTGGGCAATTCCACTGTTTCAGCTTCATCCCGTGTTTAGAATGGATACTTCATATGGAAATACCTAAAGTCAACAGATCAACTCTAAGAGACTTTCACAGAAACTTCAGTTTAATGAACGGTCTCAGATTATCTTCTGCTTCATTGGGAAACACTGCCAAGTATGCACAAATTTGTAGTAGAGGTGACCACAGAACCGTAGCTTGATCCTGGAAATTAATTGTGATTATCTGTGAAGGTCTTTATAAAATCTGGGGAAAGGGAGTTCGGGAAAGAAAAATACTTGGGTATTTGTATGATTTTTCTAAACCTCTTTTCACCCTTCTTCTCCCTCTCTCTTTGTACATGGGCCTGCTTGTGCCCGTTTTTTTGAGTTTTCCTGGTATAATCCAGGATGGCAGCTCCAGAGGAATAACATTCTAGTTTTTGTGTACTACTTGAATTTTTTTTTTAAACTGCCTTTCTTTAAACTGGAATTCAGCTCTTTATTTTCTCTCGTGGGGTACTTGAGACCCTCAGATTTCAAAGGAGTCACCATTTTATGATGTTCTTTCCCAAAGCGGTTCTAGTGATTAAGTTTGGTCTACTTAATTGACTCCATTTTTACAGCTGAAGTAACCTATTGGCAATCCAGTAGCTCTAGCAAGGCCTTATGATATGCAATAGAAAGCAACTCCTGCTTTAGTGGTGTCTGGTCATTTATTGTGGAAGTTCAAAGGCTTATTCTAATTAAGGGCTTCTCAGCTGTACAGGTTGTTTAGGAGGATAAATTGTTTTCTCTATCTACTCGAGCAGATGATGCCCACAGACTGTTATGAAAATTAACAATTATCTTTAAACTGGATTATATATTGTCAGTTGTCAGGAGTGGTAAATTGGTGATCACATTTACTTACCACAGTTCCAGTCTGAACTTAACTAATTATAATGATCCATGAACTGTAAGATGGGTAACCCATGTGAATTAGCAACTTACCTGTGAAATCTTGGGTTTCATTCTTCCTACCTGCTGTTTTGGTAATGTTTCTATGAATAAAGTTGTTCCATGTGAAATAGGTTAACTTAATATATTCCAGAGGAAAATTTGAAATGAAATAAATTGGATGAAGTTCAGTAGCAGAAGGTAATTCTCACTCAGGCTGCAGTTAGCACACCTACAAGCAGAGCAAGTATTGCTTTAGGATAGGTTACATTAAACACCTTTTTCTTGGTTGTAACCATGTGGGTTAGTGAGCTGTTGTGTATCTTAGGCTGAGTTTTATTGTAGTCTCAGCAGTTGAGCCTTTCCTGAGCACAAGGCTAGTAAAATGAAAATTTTTTTCTTCTATTTGATACCTGTCTTGGAGACAGTCTCCAAAGTTTTGCACAGGGAGATGGCCTTGTGACTAGGATGTGCCTTCCACTATTGCTAGCCTTTGTTCTCCTTTCCTCTTAATTCTCCTCCATGCAACCAACTGCTTCCTGGTAAAGTTAAAAAATGTGTCCACAGATTGTCATTACCTGTTGCCTGCTGCTGCTTCTGACTGCCTTGAGCTGGCTGCTGCCATGGGTGCGATACCAAGAATATCTGCGCTGACTTCCGGCACCTCTTCTGGGGTGAAGCAAAATGAGGAATTCTGTGTATCTCCTCCTCTCTGGGTGTCATTTGTTAACCTACAACAGTGCAACTAGAGAACAACCAGATTCCCAATGCATTTCATCTTTTATTGGAATAGTTAATTTTGCTGCTCGTGATTGTCTTTACACAGGAGAGATTTTAATTGAAGCAAATGGATTTGTGACTGTGAAGCTGGAGATACACAAGGTGGTGGAAGATACAGAAAAATAATCATTCTTACTTTCAGTAACATAACATCTCCAGCAAAAAGGCATCTAAAAGACCTGCATGCTACATGTCCCAGGTGAGAACTCTCAAGAATTTTAGGTCTGTGTTTTTATATTTTAATGGAGTTAGTGAAAGGCTTTTCTTAAGTGCATACCAAGCTGCAACTGTGTTAAGTAAACTATTCATTCCAAGCAACTTCTGTAAGATGAGCAGTATTGGCTCTGAGGAAGCTGTCTCACACACGTTACCAAGGGTTGTTGATTTGCTGCTGTTCTTGTGACAGCAGCATTTGCTGGGCTCGTTATGGAGCACATGTTCTGGAAATGGGGTAATGGATGTCTGCTTACAAGAGTTTTCCCAAAATATTGTTTCAGTGGAGCTGTAAAGTCCAAAAGCCTGAGAGGAATTAACAAAATCTTCATGACGAGGATTATTTCAGGCATTTAGTTTCAACATCTGTTTCACTTCTCAGCTCTCTTCTCTTCATAGTGTTTGTTACTGATAAATTACACTTGTGTTTTTTCTCAAAGCCTCAGAGATATATAAATACAGTGAGCACTCACAGGCTAAATAATAAGCAATGGAAGGAAGATAAGATTGTTTATCTCAGTATCTAAATATGAAAGGCATGAGTCCTGTGAATACCATTCATAGCCACTCCCAGGAGTTGCAGCTTCAGCAGCTTTCTCACGAAGGTATGGTTCCTCCAGAGATAAAATGGGAAAACAAACTGTGATGATCGAAAGTGGCCAACACTGACTGGAAAGGGGTGGAGCAGTCATTCTCTTACTAATGGGGTGATACATATCACAAGGAAGTGAAAACCAAGAAAACCTGGAAGGATCAGTGCCCTGAAGGAAGAAGAACTAAACCAGTGGTAAAGTGCTTCAGGACTAAGAATTTCCTGGTTTTTTTTCTCTGTACATGACCCAGCTGAAGTGTTCTGTCTCCATGTGCTAGGGCAGGCTTTTTGGTTACTTTAATGTAAAAATACCTTAAAGCATCTTTGAAAGTTAAAGATACAGGGAGTAACTCAGAATTTCAGAATCTGAGGTCTCACTGTGTAAGACCATTGTGTTCTTGGCATTCAATGGCACCTTTACTTGGCTCAGGAGATGCTGAAACGGCTCTCTGCCACTAAGGAGCCTGGAGAAGTTACCCTTTGAGGAAGAAGGTGTCCTTTCTCTGTGGTCATCCTAAATTTACTAAAGACTCCAGCTAGCTGGACATGCTGGGATGCTGAAGTCACACAGTCTGGGAGATGAAGGTGTTTACAGCACAACACACATTTACTGAATGAGAGACCTGGCTTGTTTTCGGGGATTTTGCTTGCCTAATTGCCACCTCTTCAGAGCTTCAGTTAATACCAGGCTTCTGGTTGAGGGCAGAGCAATACCCAATTCCTGTTTAAGCTGATCATTGTGTTCTGCCAGGAAAGCATGATCTGGACAGCAAGAGGCTGAAGATCTAAATATTCAGCCTTGTCATCAATAAGAGAGTGGAGGATATTGGGTTTCTGTTCCCAGGACTTTGTTGCATAGTCCATAGTAGGCCATCAGTGAATTTGAAAGCAGAAATACTCCATGGAAGAGCATGACCAGAATGTGCCCCAGTGCCCTACCAAATGATAAAGTGGCCTGGGCTGGAAGGGACCTTAAAAATTACCTAGTTCTGACTTCCTGCCATAGACAGGGACACCTTCCGCTGGACCAGGTTGCTCAAGCACTCATCCAGCCTGTGCTCAAACATTTCCAGGGATGGAGCATCCACAGCTTCTCTGGGCACCCTGTTCCAGTGCCTCACAACCCCCACAGTGGAGAATTTGTTTTTAATACCTAATCTAAACCCACCTTCTTTCAGTTTAAAGCCTTGTTCTCCCTGAATAAGAATTTCCTCTCCAGCTCTGTTGTAGGCCCTCTTGAGGTTCTAGAAGGTCTCTCTGGAGCCTTCTCTTCTCCAGGCTGAGCAGCCCCAATTCGGTGTGTCACCGCAGGAGAGTGGTTCCAGCCTTCTGATCATCATCCAGGCCCTCCTCTGGACCCGCTTTAACAAGTCCATAGCTCTCTTGTGCTGGGGACCCCTGTAGTGGTTTGGTTCGAAATATCCATTCCTTATTCTCCTTCTGTGAGATAAGAATAAGGAGAAAGCAAAGCAGGCACAAAACTTAAAAGAATGTAAAGAAGTTTATTAACAGAACTAAAAGAGAAAAAAAGAAGTTAGAATCAGACTAAACCTTCATAACACTTCTCCTTCCCCCACCTTTCTCCCTCCTCCCACTGACAACATAAAAAAGACAACCCTTGAGATTTTCAGTCAGTTTACCACCTCTATAATAATCTTTTTCCAGTTCATTTAGGGAGAGGAGTCTCTTTTGCTCATGCTATGGAGACATCTCCACAAGAAACAGTCTCTTGTGGCTGCAGTATCACAGCAAGACAGCTGCCTGGCATGGTTCTCTGCTTGCATGTGAAAGTCCCTTCCCTCGACTGACAGCTTTCCCCACAACTGCTCTCCAGGGTTCAGGCTTTAGCTAATGGGGTACCATTTTAAGGGTGAGCTCTTCAGAAACAGAAGTTCTCTTCACCTGTCTCTGGGAACATCTTCACCTCTGGGAACAGAGGTCTTCTTTCCTGGGAGCAAGGGTCCTCATGACTTTCATCTCTCTCTGTTCAAGCTTCTCATCAAATCCCAGCTACTTCAACATTTGCTTATTGCAGCACAGGTACTTTTGCTCATGATTGCGGTTGGAATGTTCCCCCCTCCCCTCCTCCTCCCCATGCTTTCACAAAATTACATCAGGTACTCTGATTTATCATAGTCCAATCACCATAGCCTTACAAATAGAATTTCAGCTTCTAGGTATTGAAGTATCTCCTCTTCTCCTCTCAGGATTTCAGCTTTTTCCCCCTTCACTGCTACTGGTGTCTCTGTGGTGTTTTCTTCACATGCCTTCACCTTTCCCTCTCCTTTGGCTTGGGAGAGGATTGATGTCTACAGGCTTCATCTGATCTGGAGGAATCTTACAGCATTAGAAAAGTTAATCTCACCCAGCCCTTGCAGCTGGAATGCACCCCTCGCTGGTGGCCACATGCCCTTTGCCAGATGAATTTGGGCCGCGCCGAGGGGAGCGGGGCTGGGCCGGGCCGTGCGGCGGCTCCAGGGCGGCAGCGTCCGGGCGGGCCCGGCCCGCTCTGAGGGGCTGCAGCCCCGGCCGGGCCGCACCGGGCAGGGCCGCGCCGCGGGCCCCCAGCGACCTGTGCAAAACCCGCAAGCAAGAGACGGTTTCCTTCTTAAATGTGGATCACAGAGGCGTGTCAAGCTTCTTAAGTGGCTTAAAAAAAGGTGCCAATATTCAAACTAGCCAGTTGATTGGTTCTGTCGCGTCTAGATGAGGCTGTAAGCACCTCTGTGCAAAGGAATCCCTTCCGTGGCTGATGGAGCCCTCCTTAACTACAAACCCAAACTATGCTAAACCGTGACAACCCCAGAGCTGGACGCAGCACTCCAGGCACAATCACCTCCCTGGCCATGCTGCTTTTGATGCAGCCCAGGGATACATTTGGCTTTCTGAGCTGCAAGCCCCCTCTTCTGGCTCACATCCAGCTTTTTGTCCCTCCTGATGCAGGATCCAACATCAGGCTTTGAATGCAGCCTTAAATGCTGTATAATTGCAGTGTAAGTGCCAAAGGCTGTTGAGGATACAACTGCAGATCCACTTCTGTCCTGTTTTTTTTTTCAAGTCTGAGATGCCTGGGTTCAGACACTGATACCAGAGTCCAACTCTTCAGCATGTATGGGCCTAGACTGCAGTTCAGGTATATAGCTAGTGGCCTAAATAAAGAGCCTGATTGGCCTTGATTCCCTTTACAGCTGAACTAAGGCTGCTGAAAGAGCTTGGTTCAACCCAAACATCTTCCCCTTCCTCACCTCCTTCTCTTGGCAGACAAAGCTAATTTAGGCACTGAAATCAGAAGTGGGATTAATCCATGCCTTGGACCCCTAACTCAGCACTAAATTCTAAAAGCTGAGGTGTTGTGTGCAGCATTAATTGCAGCTCCATTTGTCAAATGCCTGCACATGCTGAGTCCTTTTGATTTTAATACAGAAGATATCTCTGGCATTTCAGATCTAGTGATTCTTACAAGGCTCTGTTCTCAAATTCCTCTGTGTATTTGTATACAATTAGAGTTCAAGAATTAAAAATAAAAAAAAACCCCACTTTTCTTCCTATTTTAATGCAATAGGGAAGAAAAAAACCTAGGTGAGTAAACTTCATTGTCACACTAGTTTTGCAAAGGTGGAGTTACTAAGACCAGCATTTTTTGCAATGGGCAGTTCCACCAAACCAATAAGAGATGATTACAACAGAAGCCTAGTGATAATGGCCACTGTTTGCAACATATATGGCAAACAATGAAGAGGAAAGTAGCATAGAGAAAAATTGGTAGCCTGGGTGTGTTCCAACAAATTATCATTTCATATGGTGACATGCAAAGCAATTAATCAAGGAGCAAATAATGGGGATCACATGGACAATGACACCTAGAGCAGACTCTTAAAACCTGAGTGGGATCACAGCAAATGAACAGTTCACATGAGCTCTGTGCTGTAGGAAAAAGGCTGAAGCAGAGGAACACAGGAAAAGTAGTAACTTGTGATGCTATATTGCTGAAAACTTCATAAACTTTCTAAAATATTGTGTCTAATCCCACAATCTGTATCCAATGCAAAGGACAGTAAAATGAGAGAAGAGACTCACGTAAATTATTAGAGAGTAGGGAGATATGTCATAACATAACAAAGAGCACTCACTGGTCAAAACTGGGATTTAAAAGTTGTTGTGTGTGTGCTATTGAGCATCACATACAGCATGAGACTCATCTGAGCAGAGAAAGCCCTGTCAGGACCCAACAAGTACAAGACAGATACATGAAAATAAAAGTTAGGTGCAAATGTTCAGGGGTGTCAGGAGTGCAGTCCTGATGATGAGGAAAGTGCAGTGTGAAGGTTGGCCATAAAGCCTCTGGAAGTCAAAAACTGAGAATGAAAATTTTATGGTCACTATAAATCCACCTTTTGTGTTTGCCATTCTTACATTACGTGATCTCATATCGAGCTATGACTACTTCAGTAAATATTTAGATTGTCTACAGTTTTACAACGGGGTCTTAAAAGAGCAGCAATAATTATAACATAGCTTTAGGAGCTGACAGGTCAGGAAAACAGGTGGGAGTTTGCAAGCCCCTGGCTTGCAAATGGGGCTTGAGCACCCTAGGCAGCATGGCTGAGACAATTTTTTTTTTTTCCATTACAGACCCTCTCCACACATGCACCTCTATAGGAACCGCCACAAACTCCTCTCCTTTTACTGGTTCAATTAGTTATGAAGTTTGCTTTTGTTTTTTCTCCTGTGTTTGGGGTTTCCTACCAGCGTTCCTGTGCTGACCAATTTAGCTGTCCATAAAAGCATTCCCCTCTTCTTCAGAACCTTCCAGGTGGTTGTTCCCACATTTTGAAACTGTCCCAGGCTCTAGCATATGCTGGAGCATTGATGACCTTTCATCTCTGCCTTGTAAGCTGGCTTAGGAAGGCTTTGAGGGAAAGCAGGGGCAGTTTGACACTTCTTTCCCCCACTGCCCAAGTAAATGACAGAGCAGCACAAGGATAAAAAGTAGAGCTGTCCTGCCTTTGAGTTGGAGATGCTGGAATAACATGCTTTGAAAAGCAGCTCCCCTTTGCATATTTAAGGAATTTGCCCTGTCTGGAGCTCTTTACAGAACTACATCCTTCTGCTCTCCACTGGCACCCAGCTTGTGGCTGTTAGGGTTTTCATATGAAATCTGTTTTGATTTCTGTAGTATCCTATTTTACTTGTCTTCTGGGTCACCAGAATATTTCTATCTACTTCCTACTGCATTAATCTAAGTAGGGTACTGGTCAAATGAAGGATCAGTCATTGTTTAGCTATTACAGTAGCCAGGAACTGGGGCAAAGGTACAGAAATCCTTTTAGGGTGTCAGTAAAGACCCTAAAGATCTCCTACCTCAGATCATGGTCAGGATCAGCTAATGAGAAACCAGTTATTGATATCATTCTCCTAAACTAGTACTTTAATACTGCCCCATCTTTTGTGCAGGGAGTTGCTTTGTAAAGTTGTTAAACCCCCATGCTCTATTAACAGCTAAAGGTTTCTATTGATCTCTTACTTTCATTCCCTTTAATGAAAATTCATTGGTATTTGATTTCCTTGTCACTTCTAACAACTGATAAGAAGAGGCTGCTAAAGCAGCTCCAGTGAAGTGGCAAAAGCCTGGTGTTGTAGCACTGCAGCTCTCTCAGAAACGCTGCCAAGGCGGAGTGAAACCCCAGTGTGACGTGTTGATAACATTCTCCCATCAGGTGGTCTTTTCCACTGGCTCTAAAATGTCAAGTCTGAGGGAAATGTCTTTGTTAAGCTTTGAATGACCTACTTTTGGGTGTCTGGAAATAACCAGGAGCCTACCCAAACCACAAGAGTGCATCTAATTTTAGCAGCCCTTCATCTCATGCGTGTCAGCTTTTGTGTTCTGAATCTCTGGGAAAAAAACATCAATTTCTTGCTGAGCCAAAGACAAATTTTCTTGGTTTTAAATCCCCATCAAGTCACAATCACAGTGAAATCATTCCTCTTAAAATTTTTGAGCCTGCAATAGTAATTTCAATTTTGCTTCTAAAACTAATAGTGAGTCCATTCCAAAGGATCTACAATAGCTGGTCTCTGAAGAAAATATCTAAACAACCCATGCTGGAAATAGTCTCGGCAGCTGTGTTTTGTGTGTTCCCACTTCCCCCTGGTTTTGAATTGGCCAACAGTAAAAGGGTCGAAGTCTTTGTAGGAAGTCTCTGCGAGTCTTCTAACTCAGTTATAGCGGAATCTAGGGAAAGTTAACAACAAAAATGAAGGGATGTTAGTGTGTCTACAGGGGCTCTGAGGACTCTATTAGTGCTGTAGATGCTGGACAAAAGGTCTCTGATGTAGTTTGGGTAGAAGAAGCACTAAAATGTAGGTGAACATTGTTAGGGATATTAGGGCCATGCAGGACTGAAAGGAAGCAAGTCCAGACATGAGTGAAGTACAGTCTCCCTAGCTTGTAATACCTAAATTGGACATTGAACACCCTCTCTCTGGCTGGGAGGGATAACATATAATCCCTCTCATATAATGTCAGAGTTCACTGTAATTTTAGGCTAAAACACATGTATAAATCCCACCTGCACTGGTGCCAAGTGGAACTAATAAGGACAATAGTAGGGACTGAGCACTGTGTGCATTTATTTGGAACCCCACAAAACAGAAGAGGAATCAAGGCCACCCAAAATACAATTACATAATCACAACAAACCTGTTAGCAAGTTCTCCGGAGCCAGAAAATTCTCCAGCCAATGGGATTAACCATAAAAACAAGCAGCCCTTGCTGACAGCTATAAACAGGGTCACTGTAGTTTGGGATTGAGCTGAGTATCTGATAAGGTGTAGCACTTCCCTGTGGAGTCCCTTCAGGCTGGCAGTAGGTTGCCTCTGCAGAGGCAAGCCTTGGGTAGCCTGGCTGCTGCCGACCCCCAGTGTTAGCCAGGCTTGGAAGGATGGACAGTGAAAACCGCTCTAAAAGCCAAAACCAAGCAGTTAAACTGAGCCCTCTGCTGTGCTATGACAAGAGCTGCTGTGCCCCAGGGTTGTGTTTAGGGGCACAGGAAGGAGACACCAGTGGCTCATTCATCCCTCCAGCTCCAGCCACCTCCATCTGCAGAGAACCACAGACCCATCCCACATGGAGGCCTCCCAAGCCCCTCTCCTGAAGGCTTTCTTCCCTCCTCCCCGAGGTGTGTGCAATAAAGTGCAGGGAGTTTTAACTCTTTCAAAAGCCCATCTGGGTTTTGGGTGTTTGTCACTGCAACAGCTGTGGAGTTTATCTGTGCAGAGTCCAGTGGGCTCTTTATAAAGAGACAGGAAAGGGAGAAGAGGTGGAGGGGTGGCCCTTTACATTCGGGAGGCTTTTGATGCCATGGGCATTGAATTTAATGATGATGAATGCCTATGGGTAAGGATTAAGGGGAAGGCCAACAAGGCTGACATCCTACTGGGAGTCTGTTATAGACCACCCAACCAGGATGAAGAAGTAGGTGACTTTAACCTACTGGACATCTGCTGGGAACTTAATACAGCAGAAAAGAGGCAGTCCAGGAAGTTCTTGGAGCGTGTGGAGGACAATTTTCTGTTGCAGCTGGTGAGTGAGCCCACCAGGGGAGAGGCTACACTAGATTTGTTGTTCACAAATAGAGACAGGCTGGTGGTAGATGTGGTGGTTGGAGGACAACTGGGGCATAGTGACCATGGAATTATAGAATTTTCAATAATTGGTGCAGTAAGGGTGAACATCAATAAGACTTTTACATTGGACTTCGGGAGGGCAGACTTTAACCTATTTAGGAGACTTATTCAGAGAGTTCCTTGGGAAGCAGCCCTTAAAAACAAAGGAGTACAGGAAGGGTGGGCATACTTCAAAAAAGAGATCCTGAGGGCACAGGAGCAGACTGTTCCAGTGCGATGAAAGATGAGTGGGCGAGGTAAACGTCCATCCTGGATGGACAACAAGGTTTTGAAGGAACTTAGGAACAAAAAGAGGATATATCATCTTTGGAAGGAGGGTCAGGTCTCTCAGGAAGTATTTAAAGAGACTGCTAGGGCATGTAGGAAAAAAATTAGGGAGGCCAAAGCTCAGTTTGAACTCAATTTGGCAACCTTTGTAAAGGATAACAAAAAATGTTTTTACAAATATATTAATGACAAAAGGAAGGGCAAGACCGACCTTTGTTGTCTATTGGATGTGGAAGGGAATTTAGTAACTGCAGATGAGGAGAAGGCAGAAGTGCTTAATGACTTCTTTGCCTTTATTGGAAAGACATATGGTGCTCAGGACAACTGTCCTCTTGGGTTGGTAGATAGTGTCAGGAAGAAGGATGGTCCCCCTGTTATCCAAGAGGAGGCAGTCAGGGAACTGCTGTGCCACTTGGATATTCATAAATCTATGGGACCGGATAGGATCCATCCCGGTGTGATGAGGGAGCTGGCAGATGAGCTTGCAAAGCCACTCTCCATCGTTTACCAACAATCCTAGCTCACTGGTGAGGTTCCAGATGACTGGAAGCTGGCCAATGTGACGCCCATTTATAAAAAGGGTAAGAAGGAGGATCCTGGTAATTACAGGCCAGTTAGCCTGACCTCAGTACCAGGGAAGGTTATGGAACAGTTTATATTGAGTGCTATAACACAGCACCTACAGGATGGAGAGGGGATTAGACCCAGCCAGCTTGGGTTTAGAAGGGGTAGGTCATGTTTGACAGACCTGGTCTCCTTTTATGACTAGGTAACCCACCTGGTGGATGCGGGAAAGGCTGTAGATGTTGTGTATTTAGACCTCAGTAAAGCCTTTGACACTGTTTTCCACAGCATACTCCTGGAAAAGCTGGCAGCCCACGGCTTGGACAGGAACATTCTTGGCTGGGTTAAGAACTGGCTGGATGGCTGGGCCCAGAGAGTGCTGGTGAATAGTACTGCATCCAGCTGGCACCTAGTCACCAGTGGTGTCCTTCAGGGTTCTGTGCTGGGGTCAGTTCTGTTCAATGTTTCTATTGATGACATGGATGAGGGTATTGAATCTTTCATTAGTAAATTTGCAGACGACACTAAGCTGGGAGTGTGTGTCGATCTGTTGGAAGGTAGGAGGGCTCTGCAGAGAGACCTGAAATGGTTGGATGGATGGGCAGAGTCCAATAAGATGAAGTTAAATAGGTCCAAGTGCCGAGTCCTGCATTTTTGCCACAATAACCCCCTGCAATACAATAGGCTGGGGACAGATTGGCTGGACAGTGCCCAGGCAGAAAGAGACTTGGGGGTACTGGTCAATAGCCAACTCAACATGAGCCAGCAGTGTGCCCAGGTGGCCAAAAAGGCCAATGGCATCCTGGCCTGTATTAGAAATAGTGTGTCCAGCAGAAGCAGGGAAGTCATTCTTCCCCTGTACTGGGCACTGGTGAGGCCACACCTCGAGTGCTGTGTCCAGTTCTGGGCCCCTCAGCTCAGGAAGGACGTGGAGACACTTGAGTATGTCCAGAGGAGGGCAACAAGGCTGGTGAGGGGCTTGGAACACAAGCCCTGTGAGGAATGTCTGAGGGAACTGGGGTTGTTTAGCCTGGAGAAAAGGAGAACCCAGACACGACCTTATCACCCTCTACAACTACTTGAAAGGTGATTGTAGTGAGGTGGGGGTTGGTCTCTTTTTCCTGGCAACAACTGACAGAACAAGAGGACACAGTCTTAAGTTGTACCAAGGAAAATATAGGTTGGATATTAGGAAAAAGTTTTTTACAGAAAGAGTGATAAAATATTGGAATGGTCTACCCAGGGACGTGGTGGAATCACCATCCCTGGATGTGTTTAAAAAGAGATTGGATGTGGCACTTGGTGCCATGGTTTAGTTTAGTTGAGGTGTTGGGACATGGGTTGGACTCGATGATCTTGAAGGTCTCTTCCAACCTGGTGATTCTGTGATCCTGTGATTATGGGATTTGCCTCAACAGTGAGGTACCAGTTGTGGTGAGGTTTTTGTGCACTCTCTGAAAACATATCCTCATCTTTTAAGAGTCATTGCTTTTTCAGTGTCATTTAATGTACTGCTGACAATCTATCTCTGATCCATGTTTGAAGAGGTCTGGGCAAAACAGGAAGAAGGTCAGCTGCTGCTGGCCTGTGAAGCACTTAATGATGAGAGATGTGTTGAGTTTGGTAGAGGTGTTTGTCTCATCTCTGAATTTCCCAAGTTTTAAAGGACAACTTTGTTTGACCATGAAGGTAAAGAGGAAAGGTGTTTGTTTATGGAAATACTTTTCTTAGACTCAAGCAGTGTTTTTTGAGGCCCACACTTAGGTCCATTGTTGGATTTGGAGAGTTGTTGGCCTGATGATCTGCTGAGGACAAGCAGGGAGTGATCAAGAGTGAGGATGCACCAACTCTAATCCCGTTATTCACTGATCACGGACTGGCAAGCTGCTGCAGGGAGGCTGCTGTGCTTCCTGGAAGAAGTAACCTTTGTCTCAGAAACAAAACGTGGGAAAGTCCTCGTACCTGAGCCTTGTCGCTATTTACAGGCTCTCTCAGCTGCCTACGTGGTACCACTTGCTGGGCAATGGATCTTGCACAGTGTCTTGATTTCAGGCTGGTTTTTCAATGTGTAGCAAATAAAAGGAAAAATAACTTGAAACAAATATTTCCTGTTCTGTGGTATTTAACAATGAAATTGTAAACCACAGAAGCAACCGGGCTTGATTTAAAGGTCTTTGAAGTCAGCAGAACTATTTCCACTGATTTCAATGTGCTTTGGGCCCAAGCCATAGGAGGAAGAAAGCAAATGTTTTCTGCCTCAAAAAATATTAACCATTGGCATTCAAAGAACAATAAAATCTTACGTTTAAAATGTGTTCTTTTAAATAAAGTAGTCAGAAACTTATATAATTTCTGTTTCCTAATAATTGGTCACTATTACAGTAAAAAGGAATATGTTTATAGAACTCATAATCACACACTGAGAAAAAAAAAAAACCAAAACAGTTAATACTGTCATTTGCTTTCTATCTTCTTCCATTCCATTTTGTAGGTATTGTATTTCTCAATAATGTAATGATGCTTATGCTGCTGGTTGTTACCACGGATTGAGCAGTGTAGATTTCCAGTTGAATTAAACTTCACTGTACTGATGGTGGCTGACAGATATCTCTAACTCATTGTTTTTCAGTACAGTTTAATCTCTAAAACATCACAGTGGGTTTGGTTTTGTTGTTGTGTCGGTTTGGGGTTTTTTTTGGTTTTTTTGTGGTTTTGGTTTGGTTTTTTCTGTGACTGAGTAGAAATTGGTCAGAGATAGAGAATTTGGTGAGCAAAGAATTGTTCTTCTGAGAGTGGTGTAGGGGATGCCCTTCCTGTTGCAGGATGAGACAAATAGGGCAGCAGCTTCATGTGTAAAATCAGCAATGGTTTTGCCTGAAAATTTTGTCTCACACAGTTGTTAAATGCAAGAAAAGGAATCTATCTGCCAGCTGCCTACTGCCCAAGGATGCTGTCCTTGTGAATCAGCAGCCCTGTCAGGATGTCAGGAGGCCATCCTGGAGTCTGGCAGATGACAGCAGCCCACAGGGCTATGTGTGTGTGTGTTGGGCTTCTTGTCACACAACAGCAGAGCCTGGGCAGCTGACTTTGCCTGTGCACCAAACCAACCCCATCCAGCTGTGAGCAGCCAGAGAGGAGATCCCAGGCTGGTGACCTGCAGGAGAGGACAAGACTGTTGTCATGGCCAGGTTGCATTACCTGCACAATGAACCCGGGAACTGGCATCAGCTGCAAGATACAGCAGGAGAGGATTAAAGGTGATGCAGAAAACTGGAGGATATGAATTAATGACATTTTTAGCCTTCTTTAGTGATGGCAATGACCAGCCATTTTGCATGTTGCAATGAGAAGAATTTTTCAACTAGAAGAATTTTTAATGGGGCTTCCCCATTTCAGGATATTTCTGTGAAATGAAGTTACTTGCCTTTTAACACCAGGCTTTGAAATGTCACAGAATCACAGAATATTCTGAGTTGGAAGGGACCCACAAGGATCATTGAGTCCAACTCTCAAGCAAATGGCCCATACAGAGATTGAACACACAATATTGGTGTCGTTAGCCCTGTTCTGGAACCAGCTGAGCCCAGTGCATCATTTATCAGGGTTTAGAATAGGCTTCAAAGAGGAAACAGCAGAAAGGAGTTAAGAACATTCTTCCAATTTGTAAGAGCCATTGTTTACATTCATGGCAAAACCGTGAAGCAAGGCAAACATAATATAATTTAAAAAAATGTACGTGTTTTTTTAAGCATCTGAGATAGCAATAGTACTATTTGTACTAAAGTGTGGGTGCTGCCAGCCAGAGAGTCCATCAAGAGAGCAGTTCAGCTTGAATTTACTCCTTGGAAAAACTTCTCCTTCTCCCCTATATTTCTTCTGCAGAGCTCCACTAATTTAAGTTGCATAAATACAGTAAGAAAAATCTAACAAAAAAGAAAGGACTATGGAATCACTTAGTCCTCTTTCAGATGGGAATTCTGTGTCCTTGAGGCTGTCAGACTGGGGCATCAAAGTGGTCTCAAGCTGAAAAAGGTAGAGTTTCTGAAAGGGTATCTTACAGAAAACTATAATTTCCATGAGAGTTATCTGTATGCTTTGGTAAGTGTTTTAAAGCAATTAGAATAAATGGCATATGGCAAAGTTTTCATATTTTTATAATATGTTAATGATTAACTGACTTCCTACATCTTTGTTGACTCAGTGGGAGAGTGACAAGGAACTGTGAGGTACCTGTTTGGTAGTGTAACAACTTGGCCAATTTGCATGGGCATTTTTTTCCATCTCCCTTTTGGAACTTGCTTCATCCAGCTGACACTGCTTCAAAGCCTTAGGCAGCTTTCAGGCTCAGAGAAGTAAGTCCCCCCCTTTTTTTTTATATTACTTATTTTATGAAGTGCTGATAGAGAACAGATGGGGAGAGATTTAAATATTTATTTGTTTTCCGTAAAGAAAGTTTTCCCAACTGGGAATTGGAGAATTAAGTTTTCGATCATTAAATCATAGAGACATTGCTAAGAAGAGACCTTTGCAATTACCATATTGTTGGGTTTTTTTAAACTCCCTTTCTGCTGCAAGACTTACATTAAACAAAATATTTGGTTAGTAAACTCTGTTCAGTATAGTCCAATAAAGCTGCATCTAGTTTATAAAACTTTGCAAAAGTAGGTTTGGAATATTAATTTAAAAATGCATGTGATGCCTGGCATTATCTAAAGCAAAAATATTTGCTTAAAACATGAAATAAGTTGAAACAAGTGATTTTCTGCTTACCTTGTCTGGAAAAAATAATTTTATGCTTATTTTATATAAGAGGAGTTTATCATGAGCTTTCTCTTTAAGCTGGTTACAAGCTGCAGTAGAATTCCTAGTCTTTTGGCAGGCAAGTGGGTTCAGACAGGGAGACTCAGGCATCGCTCTTCTATTGGAACATTTTTTAGCATATTTTATTTTAGCTGTGCTATCATTTACTAGGAAGCAAGTGTAGTCTCCTATCCTTTTGGAAAGTTCTTCTTGCTCCCACTTCCCCCCAGCTGTGAAGGAAACCTCACCAGCAGGTTGCTGTGTGCAGGTTGCTATGTGCAGGTTTTGTGGTCTCCCTTTAGCAGCCGCTTCCTTACCGTGCCCTTGGCTCAGGGAATGCTCCTTCCTCCCAGACAGGTGCCCGTGCAGCACTTCCAGGCTGACATCCAAGGTGCTTCAGGAGTTCTTCATTTCTCCTGCAGCTACAGGAAGCATTAGTTCCTATTCTTTTGGCTGGAAGTTGTCTCCTCTTGGGTGACATCTTCCCATGCCCCAGGTGTTTGTTCAGTGCCCTCATCTTCCCAGTTGTGTGTGAGTTCTCTGGGACCTGGATGTGGTTGCCTTATTTACACTACTGAACCCTTACTGCTCTTTTCTCTGTGTCAGAGTAAGCAAGCTTTTGGGCTCCCTCTGCTTTCTGAAGTTTCTTGAAAGGGTCCCATCTCAACACAGCCCAGTTATCTGCCTTGGTTTTTCAGGGCATTCCTGGAATGGAAACTGTTCCACTTTGGCTCTAAATGGAGCTCCCTTCAAGGCAGAGGCAAAACAATCTGTAGAAACTCTGATAATATGGGGTCATCTGGGTCCTGGGTCAATTCACTCCCATCTCACTGCCTACCAGCCTGCAATGTTTCCTTATGTAGTAAGAGCTCAAGGTGGGCTCAGCCACAGAAAAGTAAATTACAGCGTGAAAAAACAGTGAGGATAGATAGAAATTACCAGTTTCATTTCATCCTATTATCAAGGCAAATCAAAACGTTTTCCTGAAATAAGCAAAGGACTTTTACACAGCTAATTTTCAATGTATTCTTACTTGATGGAAGAGAAATGAAGATTGCTTTGGTTTGCTTGTTTTGAAACACAGTGAATAAATAGAAGCAGCAGAGTTTATAACACTGGGTATTGACATGTGGAAGGACAGGGCACATAAGGCATGTTAAATCTGGACATACCCTACAATGACTTTTACGACTCCAGGCCCCACTAGTTTGTCTTTTCTAATTGAAAGAAGTATTTTAGCTAAAACCTGAACATGAGATATCAGAGTTCAAGACTTCATGAGTGTCAGGGAGACATATTCAAGAAATGGGTAATAAACACAGCTCACTTTATTTCTAGGAAAATAGAACAAAATGACTGCCACACTGACTGTTTGAAATGGCTTTTGAAGAAGGTAGCAATAGACTGATTTATTAGTCAGTGGTGGCTACTCTGGTGGCCTGGACCACAGCAAGTAGATGGCCTTAGACATAAAGCTATGCTTCAGCCACAGCTGTGCTGAAACGGTGATGGCAGAAGGATAGAAAACATTTCTGAAGTTCTCTTCTAGACACATCCAAACCCAAGGATCCTAAGGCAGGATCTTCTGTTTTTCAGCTACTGTTTCTAGACTTTCCAAAGACTGTCCCCAGAAGCTGCTGGAGTGGTTGTTGGATTGAACTGAGTAGATTTTAAATGAAAATGAGGATGAAATAATGGGATACTGAAAGATGGCACTGTAGCCACCTCTTAAAACCACTGCTCACTTCTTTGGGTGAAAAGGGTTTTCAGTCATGCTTTACATCCACTGACGTAGATACCACACAGACCTAGCTTGTTCCTTCTGGCCAGACTGCCTTTGTGGCAATCAGTAGGCTGATGCCATGCCATGAAGTAGCTGGTCTGCAAAGCTGGAAAGCTGAAATCTGCAGCTCTGAGTGAGTTCCTGAATCAAGAACCGCATGCCAGTGACCCCACCTAATTACTCAGAAGATCTCCTGTAGCTGACTGAATATGAGTTCATTTGCCTTAGGACATTTCATCTGGTGATTGTGTTACATCATTGTATTATTCAGACCATACAGGTAACCTTACTACACTAATTAAATTAATTCAAAATATTTATATAATTACTAAAGCATGAAACCAGCCAATGCTGTGTTAGCACAGCCTGCTATATAATCTGGGCTTTGAACTATATTTTATCCAATATAGTTCAAACATGCAGGGACTGAGTTTTCACATTTTCCTCCCAGCAGGCTGAAAAGGGCATTTGTACAGGGACCAAAAGTTTTAATTTAAAAAAATATTTTGGTGGGTTTTTTTTGTTTTGTTTTGTTTTGTTTTTTCTGTGGATGACGACTGGGTGACAGATCAAATTCTTGCTTTCCAAAAGGGATGCCTCTGTCCTTGAAATCTACAGGAATGGCACTGCTGGTGTTTGAGCCAAGTTCAGCACCTGCACCACCCACCTCCTGAAGATGGACACTTGTGCAGGGTCACCCCCAAGGTGTGACCTTTTTCAGAGTCCAGCTGAGGCAAAAGGTGACAAAGCCCTGACCCAGGTGCTGCTGTAAACCCCAGACTTCTATGACCTACCCCACCTCCCTCCTTTCCTTCCCCCCTCCCGCCCTCCTTCCTTCCCTCCTCCTTCCTTCCTTCTTGAGGTCTCACAGCAAGGGAGTCGCTGGAATGGCTGAAATCCTGGAGGAACACGCCCTCTGCAGCTCGCTCCCTCTTTTATTTGGCATCTGCAAGAGAAATGTCTTGATTTGGGTCTTTCTTTGGAAATACTTGCCACTGTAGTTCTGAAAAATCAATGTATCTTTCTGCTCTTGGGGGTAAAAAGGAGTTTCCCTGATCCTCTTTGCCCAAAGGCTTCCTTTTAAATCAATGCTTCTGGCAAGTGATATATACTTGTTGTCTTTTCATTATATAGGCAAAACCTCTATCACAATGATAGAGAATGGAATCACAAACTAGAACTTTGTTTTAATTTTGACATGTTTTCATATGTCAAGAAAAATCCTGTAACTATTCTACCTTGATATTTTGTTCCTTATTTTCATGCTGAATCTCAGTACCAGGAGGTCATTAAGTATAGGCTTCTGTTTGATTTTCCAAAACACACAAATATGAGAACTATAATTTAATTTCATCATCGACTCAAAAGTACTTCTTTTGAACCTTGGTTTTTCTCTAAGTCACTGATACCAGGTCAGATCAAATAAGCTCCAGTGGGCAGGGTGTAGAGAAATGAGCCAAAATGAATCATTTCCTACATAAGCAATTTTTTGTGTGTCTAGACACCTGATAAGTCACCTAAAACCCATATTTGATAGCTGTTCTCCAATGTTCTCAGAAATTTTGCATAAGCCTTAAATTCTTTCATCCTGTGTGGTTTTTTTGTTTGTGTATTTTTTGGTGAATCTTAAAGGAAAAAAGAACTTTCCCTCATTTTTAATTTTATAGTTCAATTCTGGACATAACCCCAAGTATCTCAGCACATACAGGTTTGATAGTGGGCTCAGAATCACATTTAATCTCATTTAATTCTGTGAGGAGACATGTTCAATCACTGAAGTTATATGCTGATAAAATACTCTGAAAAGCCCTTGATGATAAGGATTCACCTGCTGATATATCTTTTATGACCTTGATATCAGCAAGTTGTTCAAATGAATGTTTATGATGTACACAAGAAGTGTTACAGACATATGGGCTCTACACAAAGTGATATCTTCATGTGGTTCAGGTTTGGCTTCCGTGTGCTCCATTGACTCCAACAGAAGCTGAAGGGAGCCAGCACAGGACTCCTGTGCTCGTGCTCTTTCCTGTCTGGCACCTTCCCATCACTGGACAGGAACAGGAACAATGCTATTTTGATGTGGACAGAAAGAAAACCATCCAAAATGTCTTGTGGGGCATCTGTGCTCTATGCCTGGTAAAAACAGTTAATTAGAAACAGGGGTTTATAATCACTTTGTAAATAACACAGCAAATTGAGAAAGTGTTTATAAATTGGTTTCCATTTCAGTAGATAAAAATACAAGAGACTCTTCCGGAGCAATTTTCTCCATGCTGGAGAGGATTAAATGTACACTTGCAATAATGGAAATTAATATATCCCACAGGAAATTAGTCCTATTGAAGATACATAGATGAATTGGGAGGCCAAAATTATAAAAATGCAGATGTTGCTGTGTTTGGCATCAAAAATCACTCTGTCACATCCTCTCATGGTTGGCATCACCTTCAGGACTGAAGTAAGTATGTAGTGGGCACTGGCATGAGAAGATTGGACACTGTCTGCTTAAGGCCATATTGTTATGAAGATATTTCTTTTTTAAGATTTCCACAGGTGGATTTTTTGCAACTAAATTGTATCACCAACTGAATCTGTTTAGCTTAAGAACAGTAAATAGAAAAATTGTTGCTTTAGTCTTTATGTTTAATGTTTCATGCACAAAACATTGTGGCAGACGTATCTTATTAGAGTCAACTTGGAACAGTATTTTTCCAGTCTTGAATGAAATAGGAGCAGTAGAAAAGATAATTTAGAAAACTTATAGAATATACAGATCCCTAGAACTTGTCAGATCTACACAAAAAGTTTGAGGCCACATTTCACTGATCACAGATCATTCCTATAAGTATTCAAAATAGTGTACAAAAGACATGGGAAATTAATTGTTGATTTGTTTCCCTTTTTTCTTTTTTTAAATTTTATTTCTTTTTTTCTTGTTTTTTTTTTTTAATACAATAAAACCCTAATTTGCACTCAGAATGTACAGTCAGCAAACAAATCTTAAGTCTTTTGCTAGGCTAAATGACTAAAATGCTTTCCAGCACAGTTTTAGGATGATTCAAACTGGGGAAGCTGGGCAGTTTATAAACAAGTAGGATTTGTAAAGGTAAAACACAAAAAAAAAAAAAAACTTGGTTGAAGTTTGAGTGTGGGAAAGTAATGACAGTATATCCAGGCTCCAGCCCCCCCACAGTGTTAAATTTCTGATTAATTCAAATGTTTCTGTTAATGCATTCATGGCTAATTAATGTGAAAATGGTCAAAGTTCAGTGGCTGTTGTTAGACTTCGTGGTCTGGATTTGTTCATGCCTCTGAACTACATTTTCTGTCTGACACTGGTCCTAGCAGCTCTAAGTAAAGCACAAAAGCTGAAGTCTGCACAGACTGAGCTCCAGCATCAGCTGCCAGGAGAAAGGAGCACAGATTTGGCTTTGTAGGATCTCTTGGAACAGTCAGGGACCTGAGGATTTTCTCAGATTTTGTTCCTGCTAGCCAGTAATTCTGGGGCTCCTGATTATGTGTAATGTGTATAAGGATCTTTGAACATAATGGTTAATTAACAAAGAAAACAATGACTTGAAAAAAACCATGAATTTTCCTTCTGTGAATGTAAAAAGGAGATCCTAAGGGGAGCTAATCAGAGACTTTTTCTCCTTCATGAGATACCATGACATAAGCAGAATTAAAACTTACATGTTGTTTGTTCATGAATATTAAATTTAAACAGTTCATTAAAGCTGGGGAAAGATGACTGCCATCCTCCCTCTGCACACACATTCTCTTTTTCACTGACAGGTTCACCTATTCACCCAAATAATAATTGCCTCTGCCATTTTATTTTTTGTTTCTTTGCAGTGCCTCTCTCTCTTCTCATGGCAACTGTGTCTGTAACAGAGCAGGATGAACTCCCTGGTCAGCACCTCGCACCTCCAGCTTGCTGCCTTTTTTCTGGGCACGGTAGGCTGGATCCTGTGCACCGTTTCCATGGGAATTGTGGAATGGAGAGTGTGGCATGTGGAAAACACCACCATCATCTCCTCTGGCATTGCCTGGGTGGGCATTTGGAAAGTCTGCTTCATCAGTTACCTTCACGTCTCGCCCGGCTATAGAGAACAGTTCTGCCATAAATTCAGTGGCTATGACTCCTTCATCCCCCATGAAATTTATGCTGCTCAGGGTCTCCTGTTGATCGCCATGGTCACGGGCTTGCTGGGACTGGCTGCTACAATTTTTGCTCTGAGAAATGTGTATATGGGAATCACTCACAAAACCCTCATTGCCCCTTTCTTCCTGGTGGGTGGCTGCCTCTACATATTTGCTGGTCTGTGTGTCCTGATTCCCGTGAGCTGGAATTTCTATTCTGTAACTCACAACCAGAGCATAGCTTTTCCTCCTTCTTACTACATGCCCTCCAGTCCAGCAGCGCAGGAAGCCGGTACTGCCATTCCTGCTGGGATTGCAGCTGTCATTCTGCTGCTACTCAGTGGAATGTTCTCTCTCTCATACAGATTTCCCATGACTGCAAACACCATCACAAAATCCTGAAAGGACAAATCCCCCCGTGCTATTTCAGAACAAGCACATAGTCAAGAGATAAGGACAGCAGCATGAGTGGTTGTAAAGTTAAGAAACAGCAGAATTTTATATTATTCTATAGTAGCCAAGCTGTTTTCTTATATGAACTAGTTGAGTCACCATCTTAGTAGTCACATATTACCAGAGGTTTGTCTTTGAGATAATTGCTGTTGAACAGAAACTGTGGTTAAATTTTGCCAGTTGTACTCTTTTGTATATACAAACATTATTGATTAATTTTTTCTTTTGGTGTAAAATATTTACCATGCTCAAAGAACTGACTTTGAATGAACCGTCCTGTAAGAAAAATGTGAATTAACATGTATTTAATGTGAATTTCTTTCCTTGTTGGTACTAAGCTCTTTTGTCATTCATTTAGTTACATCTGTAGCAAAGTATGTTTCATGACAAGTCAAGACTTTTAAAAGCAATAATATGAGTGTCATCATGGTTGTGTCAAATGACTCTTCCCTGAATTGTCTTACAATGTCTTGCCAGTTTCTCCTCTTCCTCTAGGGCACATAAAGAGCCATTCCTTTATTGCTTCTGTTTTTCTTTCAAGCTATTTGCATTTTATGTTGCAACATGTTTGCCTGTGGGGAAGGTGCGCTCTTTGGTTCCTAACTTAGGGAGAGCCAAAAAGTCTGCAAGTGTTTGCTTCTTAATCTGACACTTCACTGAATCCAAATGTATTGCAAAAGACGGAAATAATTTGTACAAGTTATTACAAAACTGATGTCAAAATCAGTGCTCTCAGTAACCAGGAATACTCAGTGCAACTTTCAGGTTATGATTCATCTGATGTAGAAATCGATATCCAAACCGGTCACTTCAGGCTCTGTTTATAATCAATGTAGAGACAAAGACAGCCTTTTTCCAAGATGCCTAGAATGGCTGGGAGATTGCATGCTCCCTAAAAACTTGTTTTTCCTAACCCACTGTAATGGCCATAAACTTCACCTAAGAAAAAAAGACAGAGAAATGTCTTAAGTGCTGCAGTAAGGACAATTAAAAAAAACCAAAAAGTTTAGAGGTTGGGAGGAATGAGCCAACAGTGTTGACAAACAGATGATCTCTTGAAAGAGGTCCTCAAAAAGTTATTACATTTTTAAAGAAATGCTACAGGAATCTAAGTAATTTAGTTTTACTCTTTTAATTGTTCTCAATTTTTTAAATTACTCATGGATTAACCGTAATAATTCTTGGACATTGCAAGACAAGGCAAAATGCCAATAAACCAGGTCATCTTGCTGGGGGCTGTTACTATCCCAGCTTGTCCTAGCAGTCCAGTGTTTTCTATACATCTTCCCTTGGGCTTGACTTTGTTGTACTGTCTGACAGTACAGAAACTCCACAGCACCTTCATTTCCTCTCCAGACTCCTCTGAAACAGCAGTTTACCTTATCACTGGTAATTTTTTCGTTGCTGCAAGAATTTATCTTTTGACTGTTTACAGTGCTCTAAAGCACTTTCAAGTGCTGTTTCAGTGAAGGCAGTTTAATAGCTTGTTTCTTATACATTGTTTCCAGTTTGGTTTCTAATGTACATTCTTTACAGTTTTGGTAGGGTTCAGTTTTAAAGGTACAAATCAATAATACCTGTCAGTAATACTGTCAGTTAGACTGTCATCTCTTCCCTCAGGGCCTACAATAATATTAGATTATATCATATTATAGTTGTAAGAAAAAAATCCATCTATGTGTTTATGCCGCTTGTAAACTTACTACACTAGTAAACTACCAATATTCCCTGGCAAGGAATTACAACTTTAAGAGAAAATTACTGATTCTTCAATTCTTTTTGAGTTAAGGTATGCACAGAAATGTCAGCAACCCCAACTGTATTTGTCAACTATATTCACTATATTTTTGGGTTCCTTTTACATTTATGCTTCTTGGCTAAAGAAAAAGGAACAAACATCTTCAGACACGTGCCAAGTTTCTGTGTTGCTGCCACTGCTGTTTCCATTGGGAATTACATTCATCTGTACTGATGTGTGGCCATGAAACATTGGTTGTGTGTCAAACACAGACTAGATGGTGAGGAAATTCATCAGCTAAACACTGGAATAGATTATCTAAGGAGATATGTGAGTTTTAAAACAAAGTTTTGCCAAAAAAAAACTTTAGACAAATAGTGCCAGGAAGACTGAGGTATGAGTGAGCCCATCTCAGGACAGAGGGCTTATTTAAATGGAACTCTTGGCATCCTTTCCTAGTCTCTCAATAGCCACATGATCCATATTATATGTTGATATATGGTAAAATATATTCTATGTTCAAATACTACTCCATATTAAAACTCCCAGTCCTTCTCTGAAGAAAATATAGGAAAAAAAGTCTTCCAGAATTATGGAATCATTTAGGCTGGAAAAGACCTCTGAAATAACAGAGTCCAACCTTTGGTCATCACTTTGTCAACTAGATCAAGGCACTGAGTGCTATGTCCAGCTGTTCCCTGAACACCTCCAAGGATGGTGACTCCACCACCTTCCTGGGAAGCCTGGTCCAATGCCTGACAACCATTTCAGTGAAGAATTTCCTCCTGATGTCCAGCCTGAACCTCCCCTGGCACAGTTTGAGGCCATTTCCTCATGTGCTGTCACTGGTTGCCTGTGAGAAGAGACTGACCCACCTGGCCACACTGTCTTTTAAGGGAGTTGTACAGAGTGATCAGGTCACCCATAAGACTCTTTTTCTCTAGACTAATCTTAGCTCAGAAAAAAGGAGAGGCAAAACTTTCATTGATTTCAGTGCATTGAGCCTGTCTGACCTTGATCTGTCAGGGCAGTGTGACTCATTAAAATTTAGTGAATGTTTGTGTTCATTACAGTTTTGATATTGGAGGAATATATTGGAGAGCCCCTGTGCTTTTACTTCACCAGCAGAGACATAGTTTCTTTGTGTATATTTCCATGACACATTTGTTTTAGAATTTGAGAAGCTCAGTTACCTTTCAGGAGGTCAGTTTGCTACCATGTCAGTCATGCTTATATCGGTACTTTTAGGGGTTGTCTGTAAAATCAGGCAGCTGAAATGTTTTCAGTTTAAAACTCAAAAATGTGAAATTATTTTTTAAGGCTATTTTTAACCTAGATTGTTGTAGAGACATACTCTATAGCCTGGCCCCACACTCATTTGTAGCAGCACAATTGAGGACAGGCAGGAAGCTGTAATGCAGGCAGGAGTAAGTGGCCAGGGCTTTGAAGTAGAGAGATAAGGGGCAAAAACCTCCTAAGAAAATTTCACCACTGAATAGATCGTATCGGGAAGCTCTGTCTCCAGCTTCAGTACAAACGGAGACCTGTTCCCTCCAGTGACAGCACCACAGCCTTGTGGGCTCCACCCTGTCTAGGAATGTCTCCACACTGGCCTCAGTCTACACATAAACCAGTCTCGCTTTATTTTCTCTGAGCTGACAATAAACAAGTACCTTGTGATTCACTCACATGTCTGAATTCACTGCTGGGGGAATACCCTGAATACCAAGACTCCCTCTGAGTTCTGCTGGGTATCTTGGCATAATGATAAGGCCCCCATCTTTGACCTTCATAACACACTCCTTGGCATTACTCTACTACAGGATGCATTTTTCTTAATCTTATTTACATGTATCATTTACCTCACCTGTCCATTCATGGCCACAGACCAAAAAACAGATTAATATACTTTCAGTATTCCTCTAGGATGAATGATCAAGTAGAAAATGGAGCTAAACAGTGCCTAACAGAAAAAGAGCCCCACAGCACAAAGCCTGCTGAGATTTTGCCCCCAGATGAATATGCAATTCAGGACAACTGTCATTTGTGTTCAGGTAAAGGAAGCAGGATGAACTGGAGACATTGTAATGAGAGTAGGTCATCAAATTAGTCAGGTAAACAAAATTTTTATTTGAATCAGCAGTTTTACATGAAGACAGTCTCAGCTGCAGGTTTAGCTGACTGAAAACAATGCTAGGCTCAGAAAGAAATGTCTTTGTTATCACATGGCTTATGGTATATTACAATGATGAGAAAGAGGGTGTTTTACAGGGATATTTTTAGACCTTGGAATGGAAGAACTGAAATGTCACAGCCAATTTCCTCCTCTTTAGGCCATTAAATACTTTAGGACAAAGAGTTTTTGCTTTAAAAAATGTAAATCTGGCTGGCATAGTGTTAATGGCAAATTGTTTTCTTAAAATAGGAAACCAAGGTACATTAAATTTAGGGTTCCCAGAAGAGACATATTCTCTGTGAAAAATATACCTTTTTCAAAACTGAACTGGGATTCCTTTCATTCTTGCCAGCATCTGCATTGTCAAATCCAGTATTGGCTCACAAAAACATATTTTTCAACTGACCTATTTCCCCTTCCACTGCTCAGATAATTTACTCTGTTTCCCCTGCTTGAAAGGGTTCAATAATTAGCCGGGTGCTTTGGAGTGTGCTGGCTCTTAATTACTGTGTCGAAACCAACTGCATGCCAAACAAGAAAATGTAAGTGAATCTCATCTCAGAATTATAAACCAAATAAATACTGGCTCAAAATTGGGAATGGAGTACAGCATGAACTGTTAATATCCAGCTCACAGAACGTCACATCACTGCCTTCCTCTCGGCAGACCAAGTATGAGGTTAATTCCCAGGATGATATTTTGAGGAAGCACATACATCCTGACTGTCCAAGGTTACTTCATGTGCCAGCTGATTTTCAAAGCTGAATACATGGCCCTATTATAATATAAATAGGGAAAGGTAAAAAAAACAGATCTTGCTTTGAATCAATATTACCAAAATATTACTAGATACTTGAGATCAGTTGGTGAGAAAATTTTGTACTTGCCCACCCAGTTTGCCCCCCATGGCCTCAGGAAGGACAGTGCAAGTAGGTGAGATAGCATGTGAGAAACTGAGAATGAGAGGCATTCATGGTACCCACAGCTATGTAGGTGCATTGCAGCTGCCAGCTGACTGAAATTGAGGGCGGAAATCTCTTGAACAACAGAAGTGCTTAAAAAAAACCTGAAGGCTACAGAACTAGAAATGGAGTGTTCACTGGATGGTGAAGAGATTTGAAATATTGGTGTTATTGCTGAACAGTTTGAAGGTATGGGAATAAAACTGGCCAATGTGGAGATGTTCATCTGTCTCTAAAAGAACTACATAATACCCAGTAGCTATCCCTGGCCAAAAAAAAAGGACTAGATCTTGGGGGGAATCTGAAATCACCTAGAGCCAGATCCCTAGTGATTTATCCATATAATGTTGGGCCATCCACTAACTGGACTTTCAGAAGTCCTACTGAAAAGCTTCATTGGTCTGCATGCAACTTTCAGAATAACTGATTTCAGTGGACCTCACATCTGAGCTTTAGTATTCCAAATATGTGTAAAATATGACACACAATTTTTCCTTATGACAGTTACCCATTTGTGAAATAAAGATAGTAGTAACTCACAAAAAGGTAAGATAATGAATACATTAAAGTATGATGATTAATATGATGGAAGCCACAGAAGGAATTCCAATAGATCTGCTGAACCACTTACTGGGTTTTGTTCGTGCTCTGAAGCCAGACTCAGGGATGCAGGGTTCCCCTGGGTGTATGACACTGCCTTGCTGTTACCAACAGAGCACACACAGAAGAGAAATGGTGTCATGCGAGGCAAAGGGGGAAAAACTGGGACAACAAGGGAAAAGAAGGAAGAAAGAGAGGGAATGAAAGGGAAAAAGAGGCAGATTGTAGGATGCTATAAGAAAATATTAATGCTGATTGACATTATGATAATAAATACTTGACTAACGAGTGATTTTGTCAAATGTGGAAAAAAAGGAGGAATTATGTTTCAAAGAGAAGCCAAAATAAACAGAAAAAAAATGAGATGAAAAAGGAGGCAGATGATATAGAAGACAACACTGCAAAACAGCAGAGAGGGGCCCACCATGCCCACATCTGATTGCAACAGCTTTGGCAGACTCCTCCTTGAGGGCAGACTCAGATGGGAACTACATCTTTTGCAGCACTGTGGACATCAGGGACTCCACTGATGGAGACCCAGCAGCAGCCATGTGTGCTGAACCGTACCCTGCTGCCCGGGCTAGGAAGGAAAGTAATTTGCTGTGCTTCCCTCTACCCCGGTGTGTCCATCCTGGTTGAGCTTGCCTATGGCACGGCTGTGGCAGTTGTTGCTGTGTCTGCCCATGCCCTGGTTGGAACCACCCTCAGCTGGTCAGCATGAGGTCAGCTGGATGCTGGGTGTCACCTCCTGTGCAGCACTGAGCACGGCTTACCAGGGACACCTCCATCACCTACTCCAGCACTGCTCAGGTGGGAACTGGGAAACTTGAGTGGTCACTGCAGAACCTCCAGGGACTTTTAAACAAAGGTCTGTCACAGACTCAGGCACAGTGAAGGCTTTACCCCCTGGAAACCCTGGTTGTTCAGAAGATTTCACTGGCTGCTACAATTCTGGGAGCACTAGGAATGACCTACAAGTTTCTATCTAAGAAGTAGTTATAAGGGCTGAGCTCAGAATCCACATATCAGCTTTTTCCTAGCTGGGGGGATGTGGAAAATTATCACTGGCCTATGTGTGTTAATCCCTGAGAGCTACAGTTTCTGGTCTGCAGTGCAAGCCGCGGTGTCCCATTTCCCGCTGCCCACGCCAGCCTGGGGCGCAGGAAGCCACTGCTGCCACTCCTAGCGGCATCCCTTGTCCTGCCGCTCGCTCGCTCCCAGTAGGACCCTTTCTTTCTAACATAAACATGCCATTGTGCTGGATGCCAAGGCTCCTTCTGATAAAACAGGCTTCAGATGCCTGTGAAAAATGTGAGGCGTGGCTACAGCATAAACATAGCAAACCAGTGATTTCATCTGCCCAAGGAGCTCCCTGGGTTCAGCTGTGACTCTTCAGTGACATTCATCCACTGCCGTCGGTTCATTCAAGGGAATGAATATACACTGTGTGACAAATTATTTTCACCCAAGAATTATTTTTTATTAGCTAACTTTGAAACGCTGTTGTGTGCAAAGTGAACCTGAGTTCACTTCAGTGTTGCTGACAAATGTTATTTCTGAAGTGACCTTTTGCATAGGTTGGACTTTTGCTTTTCAGGGATGTCTAAATTCAGTGTTCATTTAATTGAATTTTGCTTGTGGCAATACAATGCTGCATCAATGATGCCTGTACCAAAGGCACCTAAATGATGCTTTTTTAATAACATTGCTTTACAACTATGCCACACTATCTAGCACAGAGACCACGGCCTACATTACACGCGATATTTGCCCTGGTTAAGCATAGATTTAAACAGGAATAAAATGGGATTGTTGAAGTCACTACACTTTTTAAAGTGAGGGTTTCAAACTAACTGGTATGATGTCCCTCTGGCAGGAAGGCATTGAGCACATGCCAGTTCATCCTAGCTTTCTGTGAGTGCACACCCATGCAAGCGTACCCCATGAGCCTATCAATGGCATTAGTTGCCTTAATACCTTATCTTTTTAAGAGCCTTAATACCTTATCTTCTTTCTCCTATTTCTCAGAAATGTTTGTATCCACTAGGACATCTCTCTATAAATAACTTCATTTGCAGTGGTAACCCAGGAATTCTAAGACTTACATTTTGCAGCTGTAAATAGTAAACATTGCTTGGTGTGATAACAGTCCAGAATTCCCAAATTACCCTGGTGCTGTTCAAAGCCAATACTGATATTGACCAAAGTCGGTGACATCTTCAGTGCTTCCAGGGCCCTTCCAGCTGCCACGCTCAGTCCAGGACTCAGAACCTGCTATCACATGCTGCTCTTTCTTTTGAAATGCTGGTTGTCAATCCACTTGAAAAATGAATTGACACCACCTATACTCCATGTCAGAAGGAGTTTGGTCCACAAATTCCACAAGCTTTGACATGACCATTTAAGCAGCAGTCTCATAAAGATCATTACTAATGGTCAGAAAAAATTGCTTCTGAAAAAAAGCATTTCCTGCTTTTCAGAGGCCCATGAGTGCTTCAGAAAATCTGTTCTGCAGGTGAAATTTTGTATTTGTCGCAGCAAATAGAAAGTACTCTGGAGTAGACATAACCAAAACTAACTTGAGTTTGAAAAGACTGTTCAGGCCTTTAGCCTGAAAAGTAAGTCTTACAGGAATCTGATTATGGGAGTCAGAGGGAATTTAGGAAAGTACTCAGCATCTTGCAGGATTGCTCTTTAATTTTAGTCTTAAAAGGCTGAGCTCTGATGTGCAATGTAACTGACTAAGGACCGTCTGTATAACTTCTTAGTTTAAACTAAACAAAAATCAAGATACTTCGAAGAAAACTATCAGAAAGCCATACCACCTGAATTCCCCATTATTCTATTTGCAAATCATGTTTCCAGAAAATCTGACAAGGAACTCCAATTCTTTTAAAATGATACTTATATTAATGTCCACTATGATACCTTAAAAGATCTAACATTTTTTCTTCATTTGTCTAAACAACCACTGCAGTCTGGAGATCACACAAGCATATGAGTAGCAAAGGACAAAACACTGGAGGCATAGTAGAAGAGCAACACTGGACAGTGGAACAATAAAAAAAACGTCATGAGGGGTAAAGAAGAAGAAACTTGAGCAAGTCGCTGAGGACAAAACTGTGAGAGAGGCAGGAAAATGCAAGCAAAGAAGAGAGAAGCAGAAAGGGAAAGTGAGAGGCAGGTGATTTAAAAAAGATAGGGAAGATTAGTGATTAAAATATGATTGGAGTTTCAGGAAATAGTTTTTGTCTGTGCAGAATTCAACCCAAAATCATCTTCTACTCAGAAAATGAGAATGGACACTTAATTTAGGGATTCAAATTCAGAAGGAAGACAAAAAGAGTAAACAGAGAGAGGAGGTAGCTGGCCTGTAATTTCATGGCTGACAGAGCACCCAGTACTCAAATCTGGAGATCTTAGGGCAGGTACATGTGACAGTGAAGACTGCAAGCAACTGCAGATTTATATAACTCGTACAAAATATATTTTGTAGTATACAGAAACCTTGGCAGTTCCTGTCCTCATACTAGTATTCATCTGCCTATGCTTTTCACAGGAATTAACTTTTGGAATTACAGGGATTCATAAACTGATGGCAAGCATCTTATTTTAGATGACCAGCACCATCATCCATATATCCACGTACTCCCTCCCAACTAAAAGCCTTCTCCAACCATTCACTGCAAATGAATTATGCTGCAATAGGAAGATTTAACCCCAAAGCCAGTTTAATCCTTTGTTTACATAAAATCTTAGAAATCATGCTCAGTTACTGGAAAGCCAGCAGAGGAAGTCCATAGCCTTTTAAAAATGCTCTCTCTGATTCACTCAGTACTGTTGAGTAAACAACAAAAGCAAAAAGTCCCAATGAAAAAGAGCTCCTTGTCTTTTAAAACAGGAACAGTTTAAAGCAGAGTGTGGATAGACCAGATAGGAGGAGCTTCTGCTTTCAAGCTTTTACTAATCACAGACATTTTTGTATCAGTCCACTTTGGCAGATTGGTATTGGTGACCAAAGTCTGGTTTAGGAACCGCAAAAATGCTGTTACCCAGCTCCTGTGGTAGGTGATTTAATCCCTGTGCAATGCTAGACACACAACTGATGGGAGATGCATTCCTGCCTGTAGCACTCAGAAAATTGTTTGCATTGCTCAGACAACACCTGGATGGCTGAACCAAGGATTGGTGATTTAATACCATGACAAGTAAGCAAGTAGCTACAGATACCAGCTTGGTTTTAGGACAGGCTGCCTTTTTGCCAAATCATCACTGGGAAAAAAATTATCAGTTGACATCATAAAATGAAACCAATTAACATTAGTTGGGAAACTGAGTCTTGTCCTGTAATAGATAAACGTAAAGATTAAATATGCTTAAAAACTTTATTAACTTTTGTTCAGCCTTCTTGGAGTAACCACCTGGCCATGGGATTATGAAAAAAGACCCCAGCATGTTGTTTGTGGTTTCTGTGTTAGTCATTTGAACTGTAAAACTTAAAAAGAGCTGATCTTGACTGAGAAACTCTACTCCCATGAAAGGCATGAAAGAAAATATTTTTCTTACAACTTATGCAAAATTGTTTAAAAATAAAGATGCCTCTTAAGATAATTTGGTCAAGTGTTCTAGACCACAGATGCAATTGCAGGACTGATCACTTGCAACGAGCATCCATGACACATTTCCTTAAGGGAAACCATCATAAAATAGTTTGGGTTGGAAGGGACCTTTAAAGCTTCTCTAGTCCAACTCCCCTGCAATGAGCAGGGACCTTTTAAACAGATCAGGTTGCTCAGAGACCTATGCAACCTGCCCTTGAATGTTTGCAGGGATGGGCATCCACCACCTCTCTAGGCAACCTGTTACTGTGTTTCACCACCCTCACGGTAAAAATCTTATTCCTTATCTCTAATATAAGTTGATCCTCCTTTAGTTTAAAACTACTACCCTTTGTCCTATCACAACAGGCCCTGCTAAAACTACTTCCTAAATTCTCCGTGTTGTTGAAGCTAAAGTTTTCCAGTTAAATATCTCAATTGAAATCTTAGGATAGTTGTTTGAGGATTTTTTTATAGATGCAGCCCAATAGATTAAAAACAAGCAATAATATATCACTGCTACAAGGTTCTGAAATTATTCCTTTGGCTTTCCTGCTGGAGGCATGGGCTGGGCTGGGAAATGAGTTGTTGTTGATTTCAGACAAAAGTCTGGATGCTCACATGTTGGACTCAAAGCTCTTGGATTAATAAATGAACGATTCTATGTAACATGCTCTATTATGTGAATTTTAGAAGCCCAGAAACATTTTATTGCTTTTTTTCCCCAGCACAGTGAATGAGAATTAAATTCAGTACTTTTCTTCAATCAGGTATTAAAAGAAAACTTACCTTCAGACCCATGGAAAAAGCAAAATACCAGATAGGGTTAAATGTCTGGAAACTCTGGGGACACCCTATTCCTCTGATCCTTCTACTGAAACTGGGTCACCCATAAGCAAAAAAAAAAAAAAAAGGCAAGATTTGATCATACAGAAAAGCTTAACAGCACAGCTGGAGGCCACAGAACCTATCTTGTTGTTTAAGATAAGGAGCAGGTCACTCACATTTTAAAGAAATGTGCTCTTGCTACAGAAAATGGTGAGGTGCCTACCCTCGCAGGCATTTTTTAATGGCTGTCATTGCATGTTGTGAGGAGCTGAACTATTAAAACTTTGCAGGATATAATGCAGACCCAGAACTGGGTCTGGGTCACCGCAGAACTTAGGCCTTCCTTTCTGTAAATTCACACTGATACCAAGCACTGGGGTTTCAGTCAATGTTTAGTTTTCTTCATGGCCAGTATTGCACCTGACACAGATGCTACAACAGCTGATCATCTTCAGTTGGCAATTTCTTGTCCATCATTTTTATTCTGCCTAGTTGGAACTTCTTTCCAGGTATTAGGGTGGAGTTTGCATATAGTATTAATGCTTCCTATAGAACAGAAACTGTGGTATGCAGAGGTCACTACTCTCAGCTCATTTGTGGATGTTTCATGGTTTAGACTCTGGAAACCCCCACATTATTTCACAGAAATTTTCTAAAAGTTTTTTTCATTTGTAATATAATCCTCCTGTCTGTACAGGAGTTATTGCCCACCAAGACTGCCCTATGCTAGCTGCTGCTAGGGAGATAACAAGGATACAGTTGGACCACTTTGCTCTGTGGGGTATCTCCAGCAGAGTTTCAAAAATGTCTCATTTTACCTAGTGGGAAGAATCCTAATCCTTTCCTATCAACCCTGTTTTAATGCCAGTAATCTTAAGTCCCATTAATATTTAAAAATCAAGGCATTAATTTTTCTCCTGAATTCAAATGCTCCTTCAGCTCAGGAGGAGGGGTTCCTTCTCAGGCAGCTGGGGATGCTGTTTCTACCTCCTAATGTCCCACAGTTTGGAAAGCAAAACTTGGTGCATAGATTTGTTGTGGTCATGTCAAGTATTTGCAGGTTTTAAGGTTAGCTGTGACTTTCATGGCTTAACTCATGTATACGTCCACTGAATATGTCACAACTTTCTGTTTATATTCACCTTGGAATGAAGATAAGAAAAATGAAAGAAAAATTAAGAAAAAAAATTAATGAAAATAATCTTTGTCTGTCTGGGATTGTCCTAGAGTGGTTTTGTGCATTGCCACTAAGATTCTGCAGTATCTTTGGGGCTGCCCCAATGGCATGGGCAAGGGGGTTGCAGAAGAGGGTACAAGGAATCTGACGAGAAACAGGCTCACGGGGCATCCGTGGGGCCCACTGTGAGAAAACAAAGCTTTCCTGTAAACAGCTTCAAACCATATGTAAGGTCAGTAATTGGGATGTTCAGTCCAGGAAAGAAACGGGCCTGTCTGGGAGAAAGGCCTGTGTAAAGGGCGCAGTGTGAAAGCCGGGGCTCAGCCGGTCCGCAGCACCCTCAGCGTCAGCCGGCTGCTCTCTCGGGCCGAGCGCCGCGCTCCGCTGAGCGGCTTTGGCGTTCTAAAGCCGCAGAGCGCTCGGGTGGAGGTACAGGAACCCTTTCCCCCCTCTGCCCCGCAGAAAGGCACCGGGAGCTGCGGGGCCGCGGCGGGAGAGCCGCTCCCGGCTCCCGGCACAGCCGCTCCCGGCACAGCCGCTCCCGGCACAGCCGCTCCCGGCACAGCCGCTCCCGGCACAGCCCCGGGCGGCGCGCGGGGACAGCGCTGCTGCCGGCAGGGGGCGCGCGGGGGCAGCCCCGCCCCGCCCCGCAGGGCGGAGCCCGCGGCCGTGTCCGTGCGCCGCTCTGAGGGAGCAGCGGGCAGGACATGGGAATGTCCGCGGCCGTGGCCGTGTCCGCTCCGTGCAGGCCCCACAGACCAGTACGGCCCCTATGGGACGGAAAAAACCTCTTTCCCCCGGCCAGCTGGGAGTGCCGGAGGGAGGTTGGCCGGGCAGGCACACGGGCGCGCCGCCCTCGGGCAGCGGGAGGCAGAGCTGCGCCTGCGGAGGGTCCGAGCTCCGGCCGCTCTGCTCGGGGGCCTGCCGCTCGCCGCTGCCCACAAACACGCTGGGAGACCAGAGACCCTCCGGACGGAGGTTTAAGGTGATTTATTGTCACCAGGAATGGGGAATCCTCAGCTTTTCTGGGAACCTCTTCCAATGCCTCACCAGCCTCACAGTAAAGAATTTCTTCCTAATACCTAACCTAAACCTGCTCTCAGTTTGAAGCTGTCCCCCCTTGTCCTGTCACGACATGATCTTGTAAATTGACTCCATCTTCCTTGTGGGCTCCCGTCAGAAGGGGCTCGCGGAAGATCCCTTGGTGGCCCTTCTCTGCACTTGCTCTAACAGGTCAATGTCCTTCCTGTGCTGGGGACCCAGAGGTGGATGCATTTCTCATAAGATATGAGACCAGGGTGCTAGAAAAATGGTTTTATGCCCTACATCCCTTCAGCTCTTTTTCTCAAAGTTCCAGTAATTTAAATAATTTTTTTTTCTTTCTTTCTTTCTTTCTGACATATCAATACATTTTTGTCCTATTCTGATCGCTTTGAAGTTCTATAATTTCTGAAAAATCAGTTTCAGGAATTCATCTGACTTCATTTCTACCAGGCTGAGACAATGCAGGATTTGAGCCATGCAGTACTGGCATGCTGCATAAGCTGGAGCCCTCCTAGGATGCTTGCTCTTTTCCCATATTTCTATTCAAAAGGATGTTAAGTGTCACTTGAAAAACCTGTGTTCCTATATTGTAAGAGATGGTACTGCTATGTGTGTATCACAGGGCATATTCCATACAACACTTGCAGGGTTCTGCTCTGTTATTCTGAGAATCAATCTTAGAGGCATGGGTCTAACACAGGAACAGCACTGTACCCTAATGCTGGCTTAGTTCTTGTGAAAGCTGCATTTGAGTATGACAACATGATAGACCACTTTGTCTACTGTAGCCTGAGCTGGGATAGCCACTTCCACCATAATTTATTGATACAGCTATGAAAGATATGCTTATTTTACAGCAACTCTTTTTTAATTACTAAATTATACTACTGTGGTAAAATAATTATGATTATTGTGAAAGACTTCTTTCTTTTTCAGTTTTTATGGCAGACACTCTTTGTCTTCTGAAGGCCTCATTTCTCTAATGCCAGAGAGGTTTTTCTCTAATTTTCCTGGTGCTTGACATTGTTTGGTAATCTTGTTTGCCCTGCCACAGCACTCTCACATCTCCAACAGTTCAGGAGATCAGGCATTACAAAAACCATGTCCTGAAAAACATATTGTGTATTGCATGGCAGACTCTTGGGAGTGTTTCAGGTTGTGCATATTTCAATCTGGCTGATGAAGTTAATCTGGAGCAGGGCCTGGACAGGCAGTGATGAAATGCTTGGATTCAGTTTCAAGGCAAACCATCAAATGACATCTCTTATGCCAGTAAAAGGAAACCAACCTGAGGAGCCTTCTGGTAAAGACTTCCTTCCTTTGGAGAATTTATAGAAAGAAAACAAAATAAACCTAGCTTTTTATTTAAAAATAACTTGTGGTTCTCTCACAGACACAACTAAAACCAGCCTTGACCAGGTAGGAAACACCTGATTTTTAATATCCTGTCTAATTTTAAATCTATCATTAAGGTATGTGGCTAGCGGAGTATAAAATCCACTTTAAACTCTATGATAAACATTCAGAAGGATTTATATAATTAGACATTACAGAACTAAGATAATATGATGGTGCAAAAATCTTTCAGCTATCAAAGCCAGCTAATAAGCTGCTCTTTGCTCTACCATTTAACACATGCTGTATGTGCCCATGTCATTCCACACTGATTTAAGGAAGCTGGGAGAGGGGGCTAGCTGCACAGTATACTGTACTCAGACAGTTTGGGATGGGATTTTTCAAAACATTCATGGGTAATTGATCCTCAATTGCTTTTGACTGGAAGCTTTCCTTTTTCTTGGTTTGCAAGTCAGTATTGGACACCTAAATATTTAAGCTGCCTTCCACTCCAGCTTTAGGTATTTTATCTACATGAAAAAAATCAAAATTCAATTGGGGTGGAAAGAGAAACTCCTTAGCAGATAACATTAACAGGTCATCTTTAAGACAGAAGGCAAAAACTAGATATGCAAAACTTATTCTGCCCTCAAAATGAATGGTGCTACACCTACTTTAACTGCCATGATAGCTCTCACTTGGATCAGCACTGCCCCTAGACTGGCTTTCTAGTAAAGATCTACAAAGCCAGAAAAAAAATGCAATCCTGTGCAGCAAGAGGGAGTGTTTGCATTTACATAGGTACGTGTTGTGCCCTGACTAGTAGCATAAACATTTTTTCTGGCTGACAAATTTCATGCTTGGTCTGGGTTCCAAAAAAAGAGATGGAGATGGAAAAAAGAAACTTAAAGTAACATGAATTCTGGGAAAAGATTTGAGATCTATACATAGGCAACTTTCAGTAAATATAATTATACAAAAGATGACAAAACACATAATATGAAAAACAGAATGAAAACAACAAACAGAACCATGAAAGAGGTAAAATTTATATTCTTTGGTCATAATTTTCAAATATGAGTGGGTTACCAAAATGCATATGCCCTGTGGGTAGGCAAGTAAAGTTCCTATTGAACAACTTTTAGGACTGTGAGTCATACTGCAAACACATTCAAAATACTTTATTTTCTTGCAACCAAGAAATAAATGCCCATAATCAGTATTAGTAATTAAACTGGTTGCTTTTTAAGTGGCATGTGTATTCCAATTAATGATAATAATTAATGTGCTGGTTTTTACTTCAGCACTGCCATAAAGTATCTGTTCAGCTATTCAGCTTTCATAAAGATTTTTGACTTTTTCCTTGCAATACAGGCTATTTCCTTTGGAAAGATAGCTAGTTACTGTGTTGGCTCTTAACCTGCAGTACCAGGAGCAGCCAAACTGGAGGCTGTGGTTGTGAATCATACCTCTATCTTTGCCTCCAGCATCGCTGGAATAAGAATATGGAAAATCTGTTTCCCTCCAAACTAGAGGCGCCTGTTGAATCTAAGTGTCTTGCGTTGATTTTCATGTCAATGAAATATTCTTCCCTCTAGAAATGCATTCATGTTCTGTGCATGTTTTGTGGGGAGATTAGGAATACTTTTCAGCTTCTCCTCCTGGAAGGTATTTATGAAAATGTTTCTCAAAACCAGTTGGATTTGAACACGTGAGGCAAGAGGAATGTCATGCCTTCTCAGGCCCCTGCTTCTGGTCCCTTCGAGTTGGAATTTCTATTCTGTTGTAAACAATGGAAGTATCTCCTTTCCTCCTCCTTTCCGCCTGCCCTCCATCCCGGCCAGGCAGGAAATCGTGTTTGCTCCTCCTCTAGGGACACAGTATGGCTTTGTGTGGCTTACAGATGGGATCTTTCTCCAATAACCAGCCAAGTCTTCTGTCGAGGTAAATCCTGTGCTTGCAGCACCCTCGTTACTGATCACTGGGGCACAGTTGGTGCCAGCAGCTGGTTGCAGGAAGTACTTTGGCCTGTGATCCTGTGTGGATAGCTAATATTTGAGTTAGCTGAGAACAAATAAAGCTGACAGTTGGAAGTCACAAGAAAAAAAAACTTGTTTTTGCTAACTGGGTAGCATTTGTAGGGATTTGGCTGTGTGATTGCCAGCTGCTACAGCTTGTGACTGAGGTCACCTTCTCTTTGTATATAAACATTAGTTATTTACTAAAGAATGTAAAAAACAGGTGTTCATCTGTTCTTTCAAAGGGATGCTGTAAGATAGCACCTGACATAGAACAATTCCTTGTATGCCTGTTGTTATTAACATAAACACAATTGTACTGTTACTTAGGCAGTGCCATTGGTATGCATAGTACAGAAAAGATAAACAAAATGACAGATGCTTAGGCCAGATGAAATTACAATTACACTAATGACAGACAAAAATAAAGGAAGTGTCACAGGAAAATGTGAGAGAACATAGAAATCATTGCAAGCTATGCTCCCTAATTTTTGTTGTTGTTGTTTTTAAAGAGGCAGGTCTGCGTTTTATGGCCAGTATGGTAATTGAAGATTGAAGCTGCAAACTATTATCTACATGGATTTTGAAATGCAGGAGTGCTTTTCCCACATGATGAGAGAAGATACTGAAGACTAAGAAATTTGCATGAAAAAAACTACTGTGATTTGTGGAAAAAGGTAATTAAGCTGTCATCTGAAGCTGTGCCCTCTGGAGCAATTTTAAATTTAACCTTCCTATCAGCTTTTAAACTTAACCTTCCTATAAGCTGTAAAATGTAGCAGGACTTCTGATGCTATGGCCCTGGCTACACTAAAATCTACACATTTAGGATGACCTGACAGGAACAGATTTCATTAGATAATTTCAAACTTATGGGTAGAGAAGTCCAAAATTAAATTAAGAAAGCATTTAAATAAAATACATCTAAATAAAATGTATTAATAAAAGGTATCCATTTTTCTACATTGGACTTTATGTTTCTCTAAAATCAGTTATTTTTACATTTAGCTGCTTTGGCAGAGCAAAGACTTACTAGAGGAAAGTCGGGTTTCCCTGCTTTCAATTCACGGACCCACTGAGAATGAGATTCACCATCGGGTGCTGCCTCACATCTTGCAGCTCCCGCACCCCCAGTGGTGCTGCTCAGCGTTTGGTTCCCCACCTCAGCAGTGGGACATAAGGTAGAGGGAAGGGGGAGGGAATGTGTCAGCAGGGGGTGTTACCTTTCTTCAGGGTGCGTGTAAGAGGCTCCAGCCAGAGGGTGCTTTATTCAGTGTGGCATCACTGGAGCAGGAACTGATCCTGTTCCCTTTGGTTAGGATTTAACAGCTGTGACAAGGAGTGATTGGTTCAAGTCATAGCTTCACATGATGTGAGATATGGACGTTTCACGTATGTTGACTGTACCCTAACAAAGAACTGTCCTGTCTCATGTTAATTCCAATGGGATGATGTGATTTATGGCACCATTGAAAAACGCAGTATAGCTCTAAACCAAAGACGCTGGACTTTTATTTTCCCATGCAATAGGGGGATGCTAAAAATGAGAATGAAGAAACTATGGTTGCTAATTATTCTAATTATGTTCTAGTATTTACGAATGGCAGGAGCCTGAAGAAGGAGCTTGAAAAGTCAAGAAAGACATGTATAAAAGAAAGTGTGATACAGTATTAGCCAGTGTTACACACAGCACAGTGTCAGTGTAACTGCAGTCTGACTGTGTGCAGGTATTATCAAATTGTGTTTTAAAGATAGTGGGGTAGCTTTGATGATGTTACTGAAGCACTCCTCCACTTCAAGACAAGTTACATTGGGATGATACGCACTCAGAAAAAACAATGATCCCAATGAAAGTAATCTCAATTTTCATTCAGGTATGGTGTTCACAAATACATTTTTTAAATGTAGGAGACAGACAACTACCAAAGAGTAGCAAATTTTTAAAAAGTCAAGTTCTTCCAGAAGAGTGTGAAACAGTGGGGGTGAACAGACAAGCAGCACCCAAGCAGAGCTAAAGTATTTTTCTGCACTTGTGACAGCATCATTTTCCTTTTGTCACAAATTGTTGTAGTCTTCCAGCCAAAATTATTGGAATTTTTTCCATTGTGCATGAAACATTTTTACACAATAATTCCATCTATTCTTAGCAAGATGTTCTTTAGTGTGAATTCTATCTATTGTTAGAAAGTGTTATTGAGAAAATATGATTCTAATCTTGTGACTTTTTGCCTCAATATCAAGAGAGTTAACTGCCAAATATGCACTAATATCTTTTGTTAATAAAAGCAAGTTACAGGATCTGTTAATAGAGTGGTAATAAATAATGATGTTGCTAGGGGGGAGGATTATATGTCATTTTACTTCTAGTAAAATGGTACTCCCAAAGGGTCATGATATTAGGAAAATTAGCTGCTGTTAACCTAGTTCATCTACAGACTCTCTCATAGAAAAAAAAATAATGTGTTGGAATAACCACTGTGGAAAGGAAAATGCCATCTATAAGTTTTTCCAGCCAAAAGAAAAAATTTCTATTATTTTAGCCTTAAAGCATACCACTGACCTCTGCTTCAAGGGACATCTTTTGTACAGTGCAGTTCTGTGACTTTGTCATAATGTTGACAATCACAGCAAAGAAAGAAAGCACAATCAGGAAACTCACAACAGAGAAAAGAACACCACCTGAAGCAGTTATTGTTCATTGTCTAGATTTTCCTTTGTTCTTGCAGCAGAACATAGGACATCCTAAACATGCTGACCAAAACTTCAGCAGAGCTTGTGGTTATAGAGAAGTGCATACTAATAATGTATGTCAGGTGGATGGCAACAGGAAGATCCAATGGATTACCATGGCTTTCATGCATACAATTATAATGTTCTGAGTAGCATTGTAAATTAATGCTTTCTTTTTTGCTTTCTTTTTCCCTTNCCCCCCCCCCCCGTGTGACCTCTCTATTGTCTTATCAGATCTGATAATGAAATTAAAACAGTATGATCTATAATCTTCAATTCAGGCATAGATTAAAATTATATCTCACCAGACTTAAGGTACATCATACATACTGTTTCATTTTGAGCTTTTTATGATTTGGTTTCGTTTGTGTTGATTCCATGAAACATTTAATGGTCTACAGATTTGTTTTCTCCCAGTTGTGTCAGTTATTGGCAGAAGTGGTTTCTGAGACTTACAAGCCAAGCGCTCATTTAGTAGGCATCTTTAGGACAGCCAGGCCTGGGAGCTGGGCATGGCAGCCTCCCTTCCAGCATTCCATTGGATGTCTGCAGGATGCTGGCAGCTGTTAAAAGGAAAAAGAAGCAGTCCCTCAAGTTTCCCCAATGGAAATTTCCCTCTGAGAATATGAGTGTCAGCATCTGTGAAGGAAACAGACCTGGAGTCTGTTGTCAGTGGCATTGCTCAGTGCCATGCTGGTCATACAGGAAGGTCTCCTTAGCTGCATACTCAGTGTAATTTTAAACCTTTCAACTTTGATTTTCAAAGGACTCTGCATTTTTCCCTTCTGCATCCCAAAACCTGGAAGTGTTTAGTGCATGAGGCAAGACACTGTGCAAAGAGAAGAGCTGGTGATTAAATCAGCTGCCTTCTGTCCCAAAGAACTGGATTGCAGCCCTGTCTTTGCCACAAAATTCTTCATTCTTTGCGATGATGGACACATTTATAACATATATGACAACAGTAATTTATAACAGATAAAACCAAAAGGTAGTATCTTCATTATCTGCTTAGGCAATGCATGGTGTGTAACCCAATTACAAAAATCCAGAGCTTCCAAAGCGCGAGTAGAGTCAATATAGAGGAAAATACATTGACTTTGCTAGAGGGGCTTGGAAAGTAAGTTCTTTCTGTTTGCAGTCAGACCAAACCTGCAGAGTAATATTTGCATGACACAAGGAGTAACAGCACAGATCTCCCCATCATCAAACTGTTCAGAGGGTGCTGACCTTGACATAAGGACTTTTCTGTGCTAATGAGGCATTGGATCAAATAATGATTAAAATAATGAATTTTTAACCTTGTGCCAGATTGCTGACTTTAGTGACAGAAGCTCATTGCTGGACACTGGTCTTAATTCAATATTGTGTGCTTAGCAGATGCTTTTCTTAGGCTTTATTATTTCTATACCAAGTATAGAAATATGTTTTTTACAATACTAGACATTACAGAAACTTGCTGCTTTTCCTATAATAAAGGTAAAATAAAGAAAAAGAGCCTTCATTTTACAAGGTTGCTTTCAAAGGGCTGAGAGATCTTAGATTTTGAAAGCTAATTACATGATTTTAAACACTGGGAAAAAACATCTAAGCAGTCTATATAATAATTTAAAATTTGCTTAATATTAAATGTGATCCAGAGAAGATCTTAATGCATATATATTTAAGATATAGTCTCCAGGGATCACTTTAAATTTAAACATTAATGTAAATTTGACAAGCATTTGAGGATATCTGAAGTTTAAGGGCTCTCAGAGCACACTGAAGTCTGCCTAGGTAATTTGTCTAGGTAGTTTCAGTGAGGATATACTCACTAGGGGATGATTTAGGACAAAAATTACAAAGGACAATCATCTAATTATTTTTTTTTAATTTTTATTTTGCTGGTTTTAACCTTTGGTCAAAGGTTGGACTTGATGATGGTCTTTCCCAACAGTAATGATGCCGTGAAATTAAAAAGATTGGAAATTCTTTGCACATATATCCTACATCTAGCAATGATCTGTTACACTACTATAAAATATCAACTCGATTTCTGTGAGGGCTCTTGGCTTAAAAGAAAAATATACATCCAAATGGGTCGGCAGTGCTGTCCGGAATAAATTAAAATGAAAACAACAAACTAAACTAAAAAAAACCCCACAACAAACAAACAAACAAACAAACAAACAAACAAACCCTGAAAAAATATTGATGGCTGCTATATAAGAGGAGCTTTCTGGTTATAAATGCAATACTCCTATAATATTAATATAATAGTATTATGATTGTATTTTTCTGCTCTGGGCATACTGGGGAATTCTGTAAGAAATAACCTTTGGAATTTCTGATACTCAGCACTTCTGTGCATATCTACAGCACATGAAAAATGGACTGAAAGCCAAAATTAACCATGCAATTGCATTTTTGCCTTTATTTCAGATAGGACAGACAAGTGGGGACTATTATCCAACCCTGTTCTCTAATTTGTTGGTCAGCCATCACAGTGAATGAGGGGCAGTGATCATGGCAGTCTAATTTGCAAGAAATTAAGATAAGATTTCTTCCTCCATGAGGCAGGGAATATCACTAAACCACATCACAGTGAGGATGGATGGGTGATATGATGCATCTCCATGAAGAGGACAGAAAATCATTCCAGTTTCCTTTAGTACAACAGATAGGAGGCATCAAACTGGTAACTGCACAAAGGTTCAAAGGAGAACAGCTCTCCAAGGGTATAGATAAAGGTCTCTGCCATATATTGTGGATGCTAAAACAATTTGATAAATTTAATAAAGAAAATCCCTTGGAAACTGATTGAATACAGGGGTAATGGCTCTGTGTAAAAACATCCTGAGCTGGAATTTGCTGATGATTGGAAGATGGTTCTTGAAAGATGTCACTTTATGTCTGATTTGTTCTTAAACTCCTCTAGGCAGCTGGGAGTGGCCACTGGGCTGGATGGCCTTTGATTTGGCTTGCTAAAATCATCCTCATATTTCAGAGATATTATATATGTGTGTATGTACATTTATGTTTCCAGTATCCAAATCACAACACACATTGCCAATGACACTCGTCTTGCTGAACTGGAATGTGTACTTACTGAAACACATAGGAGCTGGCATGTTTCTTTTAGATGTGGGAAAAAAAAGGGTGTTGCTGGGGGGTTGTTTTTTCTCCTAAGAGTATGCAATGCCACAGACATCTTTAGATGAAAATGAAAAATGAACTGTAATAATGTGCTTATGTAAAACAAAATTGGACATATTCTGCACAGCAAACATCTTGTGTTGGAATAAATGTCTCTCTGGTGATGTCAGTGTGAGAACAAGCACTCCAGTGTTGTTGAAGTAATTGGGAGTCGCTGTGCTGGGGAATCCTGCATAAAGCCTATATATGGTAATTTATCTAGAATGTTCTCTATTTCTGTTTTGTAAAAGCTTTATGCAGGACAGTGACTACATTTACTGTCTTCCAAACTGACACAGGACACACACTGGTCTTCAGGGCTTTCCCTGAGCACCCTACCCAAGGGGTGGGCAGCACCAGCAGCAGGGAAGGGGCCTCCTTGCCATGGGGTGGCACAGCACCATGCTGGCTCCAAGGTCAGGAGACAAAAAACCATCTCCTGTTGGAGCTAGAATGCAGAGGGTTGTGGTCACTGGGTGTATAAAATGCTGGCATGAGAGGTTTATTTGTTAAATCTTACAGGACAAATAACTCTTATTTTAAGTAAAAAATTAAATGAAATTCTGGAAAATAACTTTTTTTTCCTCCAAGTTTAATCTAACTATCATTTGAAAACAAAATCAAGCTAACTTCAACAAATTTTTGTAGGGAAGTTGCTTCTAGCAACTTATGATTATACAATTAACACAAAATTGTCATTGCAGTCACTGAAGTTAGTATACAGTAAATAAGCCTTAAACTGTAATCTCAGTGAGTTGAAATATACTTTCTATGCTGGAGTTCACAGCTGTCTCTGCTAACATCTCCCCAGGTTCTCCCTAGCACCCACCATCTTGTCCTCCAGCCTTTTGGGTCCTCTGGGGCAGTTCCACCCTCTCTTCCACCATCCCATTTTATTTTGGGCACATGACAAGTCTGAGCTCAGACTTAATCTGTTCCTTCGCATTATTTTTTGAATAAAAATTAATAGCAGCATGAATAATGAAGCAAAACAAATAATAATGTGCCAGTATACAATCATATTGCAAATGGTTTGAACCGTTAAAGCGTTCCAGGTCCCCTGTGGCCAATTGCAAAGACCTGGATGGAGGAGGAAAAAACAATTGCATTCTGCCAGGAGAAGCTGTTAAATTCCTGTGAGTGAATGTGGTCCTGACTTAATTACCACTTCCAAGAGACTATTTATAGTTGTCTGGGAAAGCACTTAAGTGAAATAGGCTTAAGTTTGCAAATAGAGTAAGTGTGTGAGTATTCAGGGTTAAGACAGAGTTGAGAGAGAGGCACTGTGGAGTAACCACCCCCTACCCTCTCACCCTGTGGTGGGATGCTGGAGCAGGATTTTTATATTGACTAAACAAGCTCGACAAGTCATCAGATCTCTACAGAGAATTTTAAAAATGTGAATTTTAAAATATTGTGCAATTTATACACAGCACTTCATGATGAGCTTCAGACTTGAACGTTGGCTGGGACAGAATGTACCACAGGAAGGCACATGAAAAATTTCTTGTGTCTCTATGAGAAAAAAAATAACAATTTTACATAGCTATAAACATCTGAAATGTTTTAATAGATAAAAATGCAAAATCTAGGCATTTAAATAGTTGGCAGGAAGAGGTGTAGCATAAAGAATGGGATTTATCATGGGTAACATGGTCAGTGGGATTTCCTGAGGAGAGCACTTAGGATGTTTGAAGAAAATACTACTCACAGCTGATAAATAAGTCAAGTGAAATGTTATATTATGTTATATTAGGAATGATAAAGAGAAATTTACATTGTCTTTATCCCCGGCCTTTCAGAGACAAATGAGTAAGTGCCATGACAAAGAGGATTAGAAAGGGAGATGCAAGCTGAACATTAGCAGGCCTGCACACTTAGGGAATTGATCTATATTTAAACCTATTGCTACAGTTGTTTAATATCTAACTTCTATATTTAATAAATTTCCTGTAGCTAATAAAGTCTTATTAAGCTGTGAAGCCTAGATAAGTATCATATCTTACTATTTCTACATAATTTGGTTTATTTAAAATCTGTTGTTCAATAATTCGTCCTGTACTTGGTGTATTAAATCAATGTCATAAAATAAGAATTTTGGCATGCCACAGAATTTCATATGTGCATTATAAAAGCATATTATATACATATTTCAGTGGTTTATGGGCATAATGATAGAAGGAAAAAATAGTCATGCATACATTTCATTGCAGTGACTATTTAAGCATTTGAATGGCCTTTATTCAAAGGCAAACCACAGCCATAATGCTTGAAGTAAAAAACTGTAAGAGAGTAATTTCTTAATGTGTCCAGATGTGCTGTCCTCTTTGTCATCTGCTTCACGTGTCACCTATGCACACTATGCACTACGGCAATGCAACTCTGTTATTTCCCTACCAGGAAGTGAAGCACTAAACAATAACTTATTATTTATTTCTTCAGCTGCATGTGGAGTACTGACCCAAAGACTGTAACTACAGACCTTCCATACTCCATTTAAGTAGAATTACTATGAAGAAAAGAAGCAGGGGAAAAATATTAATGATTTCAAAAGGCTTATAGGATGACTTGTTGCTGCAGAATAAATGCTTCCAGATAACACACTCTTGTTTGTGAAGTCTTCCAGTAATACTTCATGTTGGATTCAGACTTACCCTCTGTGTCTTTTTTTCCCACTGATTTGGAATTTTCCCTCTATTTTCCATGTGGAAATACCCTTCCTCACAAAAAGTGTGAGACCTGCTCGATGTATGGAGGGAAAGACTTGCTTCCTTCACATGTACACAGACACAGCTCCTTCCTGTGTAACCCACACCAAAAGCCCTGCTTTTACCTTCCGGTTTTTACATTCCAGTTTTCCTTCCTGGCACCCTTCACACCTACAGCTGAGCCAGAGAAAGATCATCCAGGCCCTCTATTCCTGGAGCCCTGCTCTTGGCTGCAGACAGCAAGTGAGAATTGAGAGTTTGCTACTTTTTGGTTCCTCTGAAGTGGATGACTGCTGGTCATCCTTCCTACTACACTCTATATCTGTCACCTATTACACCATCCCCAAACCCTATGTAATCCCTAAGGATTGGTTCTTGTCCAGTTCCCCTACCATCTCAATCAGTATCTCTCAGGAAGGGACAATGTCCCACCTCGTTCCACATACTTAAACCCAAATATCAAATCTCTGCTTTGCCCAGCAACCTTCTGGAAGAACTTCAGACACCACAGCAGCTTGAGGCTGCAAAAGCAGGGCAGCCTCTATGGTTTCCACCATGCTGGAGGATGCTTAAATCTCTGTAAGACAGCCCAGGGAGAGTCTCCAGCTGAGATAGATTTCTCAGCAGTGAAGCCACTCAACCAGCTAATAGATTGTCATAGTGTGCAAATTTGTTTGCAGATTTTTTTGTGCAGATTTGCTCTGGAGAGATGGGCCTTACAACATATCTTTCTGTGCATTTGTGTGCATGTATATGTGTGTACATATTTCTATGTCCTCTCTATCTCTATTATATCTTTGCAATTACATTTATGTTTTTGCATACACGTGTATGTGTGGGGAACAGAAATGGCCCAAAGGAACAGTACCAATGAGAAATTATGTCCCTGTCTCTTATGATTTTATTCTGTCAGATATGGGAAGAGCAGCAAGCCCCAGCTTGCAGGATGAGTGTGATAGATGGCTATAAGCACAATGATGATGAAGGAGACTTTGCTCTGCTGTTTCAGATGACATCTATGATCACAGAGAAGTGACAATTTTTAGTTAGGTGTCAAGAGAGTACAAATGTCCCACAGAGGTTGGAATATCTGGGAAGTGGGAAATAAATTGCAAATAAGTGTTCACGATTAGAAGATGGGGATGGAATTGTTGTTATACACAATGAGATATCAGTTCTGCCATTTTCCAGTAATTGTGAGAAAGAACTGGAGTGACAAAATGAGGTTGGAATTTTTATGCAGAATTAATGACTTTTGCTGTGGACAGCAAGAAAACAAGGACTTGTTATCTACAACCTCCAGTGGGAAATGTTACTTACATTTTCTGTGGAAAATGTTGTGATATCAATCAAGACATGCGTATAAGAGCATGTATAAGAGAGATGATGTGTAGGTAGTACCGGTGATTATAAACACTGAAGGAGGCAAGGAAGAGCACATGAAGAAAAGCTGCTTATGTAATTTTGAGTTAATGGGTATAGGTGTGCCTGAGGAATGAGTGAATGTGTGAGCAATGTTTGTGGGTGGAAAAAAAGTGGAAGGAAAGGAAAACAGGTGTGGAATGAAGGTGTGTGAAATGCATGAGAACTGAGATGTGTATTATGTATGTTAGGAGAAGATATAAGTGAGACAAGGGACTAATGTAAATTTATGTAGCTATCACTTTATATGAAATACGATTTATTGCCATTTGGGCAGATTGATTAAAGTATGTACAGCAAGCATTTAACTTCCTGTGGTGGACTTTTATCTATTTTAAGTCAAAATCTTCCATGTTATTACATGTTCCATACTATGCAGGTCATCTTTCTTTGGCAGAGTGTTTGTTTCTGCAACCCAAATCAAAGATATGCTATGTTGCACCGGGTTCTCTGTCCCTCTTTTTCTTTTTTCCCTCTGGATGTAGGACAGACATTAAAGAGGTAGGAAAATAAAGGGAGGGAGCAGCCATGCAGGCCTGGGAGGGTTTCATTGGACAGCACAAAATGCATTACAAATTAGTACTTTGGCATGAAAACTACAATGACCTTTTCAGGTTCTTCTCTTCTTGACTTTTACTGTTGCTTAAAAATAATCCTTGGCTCCTTAATGCTTGTTCATTTCCTCACAGGGAATGGGCAGAAGCATGAGGTAACATCCGAGGAAGGGTACTGTTCTGGCCTGGAGAATAATGGAGAGTTCCTGCCTAGCACCTTGGCATGGCTGTGCTGCAGACAGAAGGAGTTTCAGTTCTCGTGAGGCAAGTGCTAGCCCTATCCTATTGGTTCCCGTAGGCAGCTCTGAACACAGTTGGCTGGACTCTTGGAATCAGGTTTTTCAACACTTTTATTCATGAGTGTTCAAGAAGCTTCAGCTCCTAACTGAAGCTAATGATTTTTCTAGATACAGACAGCCTAAAAGTTAGACCTAAAGTCTAGGATAATTTTAAAACTATTTTTTTAAGGACATGTTCTCATATTTAGCCTGAAAACTTTGCCCAGGCAGAATCTTGCTCAAGATTTAGGAAGATGCAACCTGTCAGTTGCAGGAGCAGTTACAATGTACCTGAAAATCTTGGATGTATGCTTTACATAGTAGCATATGCATCTTCAACAGCTTTTATAATGAAACCATGAGATCCAGGAAACACTGGATATACAGATCATGTTTTACATGGAACATGGATTATATGCATCATAATTCTGCCTGAGAAACCACAGCCCAGCCAAGACCTTTTCTGGCTCTAACCTGGAGCAATTTGCCAAAGTTAAGACAAGAATTTACTTGAAGGGCTATGACCTGAAGGAAATGTTCCACACTCAGTCCTGCCAGTTTCCCTCTTGCTCACTGCTGTGTTGAGCTCCCTGATTACTTTTTTGCTGCCTCCATGGTCAGTACCACACTGTTTCTGCAACTTCCATCTACAGGCTTTTCACTGAAGCTTGATCCTCTTTTGGGACTCTGGGGAGTGATGAGGAAGAACCAGCCCATGTTGGAGGGCAGTGCTGCACATATCCTCAGTAGGGCTCATTAGTCTTGGTGGATTTTTATAGCAACCTGGCTGTACTGCTTCCAGGTATTATGAACTAGTCCAGTGTCTTGGAATGGTGCTGAGCTATGCAGCTACTGTGCTAAGGTAATTGCTGCAAAGGCATTCAAACCAATGAAGGGAAAGTCAAGCTGTGGTACACAATGGACAGCTGTTTGAGCTTTTTCTGAAATAAAAAAAAAAATCCAGTGTCCCAAAATGTAAGTATAGACAGGGGCCATTTAGAATGCCTACCTCTTTTAAACAAAACTTCTGAAAATCTGGGAGATATACTTAAAATAACAGAAGCTGCAACCACCAAAAAATAGTTTGTACTGTGCCTTAACTCTGCACACTTTGAAATATTCTTCTAAAACATCTGTAGCACAGAAACAGCATCTTGCTCCTGGAGATACAGCTGAACTCTTAGGACCACATGAGACAATCTGACAAGTGTTTGCTGAAGCAAACTCTGTTGAGATGAGTTGATCCAAACATAAGCTGTTCTGCTTTTGAAGATCACATCTATCACCTTGCATTTGCTATATTTTACACCATTACCACATTTTTAATCTACTTCACCTTTGCCCTCAGTGCTTTCTACACCATTTTGCATTCATCACTAAACCCACCTATTACTACTCTATTGCACCTCACGTCTGACAGCAACCCCGGTAAGAAAACTAGTCCACTACAATTGAAATAACTTACAAGACACAAGTAGAAAGTCAGATCTGTTCTATTATCTATGCTGCCTCTCATGCGCTGCTCTTGGATAACCAGTGGTTTGGGGGGGGTGGGGAGTGGGAGAGAAAGACCTAAGAACTCAGGAGCAAAAGTCCTTTAATTTCCTGCACTTATAACCACATTGCAGCAATTAATGTTCGTAGAGATGTAACTTAAAACGGTGAATGCAAGTGAAACATAATTGGAATTGCAATATAATCCCTGGTAGGGTATTGCCAATTTCAAGGGGCTGAGTTAGGGTTGTTTGAGAATATATTGTTAACCCCTTTCCTAGTTTCCAGAAGCTTAGCCTGCATTACCTTAACTCTTTATGTCCAGATTTTTAAAGGTTTAGCTAAAGGCAGCATCCTGCCAAGGCACAGAGTCCCACATGCCAGCTTTTAACCCTGTTTTAACAAAGTTTGTGGAATTTAGTTCTAGAAGACAGCCAGAATTCTGCATTGTAGGCTCCAACGGGCTCAGGTCAAATCAGACACAGCTGCTTTCTGCTCTGCAGAATGGGGTTAAGGAACCAAGTTGAGATGTCAAGCAAACCAAATGTATAATTTTCCACCCTCCATTATCCACCCATGGATACAGCATGATCTCCGTGACTCGTGTGGTCTCCGGAACCTCCCCTCCAACATCTTTTGAGCCTCTGCAGTGGACCCCCATCCCTTTCCCATGTCCCTGTGCACGTCGAGATTGCTCAGCACCACCGAGGCATTTCTGGCGGGCATCGGAAAATGGATGACCCAGCGAGGGCCAGGCATGGCTCCCTTTTCCTTCATCCCCCTCCCGTCTCCAACGGGCCGTAGCAGAGCACAGGCCCCGAGGCATGACAGGACGGGCCCCGGCGGGGCCTCAGCCTCCTTCCCCCGGCCCGAGCCCGGGGCGGAAGGCAGCCGCCCTCTCCCAGAGCCGACGTGTCTGGGTCCGGGCCCGGCTTCCGCGGCGCGGGGTGCGGCCGGGCCGGGGCCCGCTGCTTCCCCCGTGCCCCACTAGAGCGGGCCGGGGCGGGAGGGCTCCGCGGCCCCGGCGTGGGAACAGCCGGGCGGGGCGGAGGGAGGGAAGATGGCCGGGGCAGGCGCCGGGCGGGAGGCGGCGGCGG